>CAUYQV010064274.1:0-58471 GCA_963574575.1 Galagoides demidoff
TCCCCTCTTTGCTGCTCGCCCTGCGCTGCTTATCTGTGCAAGGATGCCGCGGAAGGGATTAATAAGCCCACTCTCACCTGAAATCACCAGGAGAGTTGACTCAGGGGTGCATCTCCTCCGCCATCTTGCTCCGCCTCCCCAGGTCTGGGTTTGAACCCACTACCTGCTGGCATATGGGGCCGGCATTCTACTCCTTTGAGCCACAGGCAGCGCCCTGTTTGGGTTTTTTTTAAATTCATAGTCTAATAATTCCAACATTTCTGTGACACATCTGAGTCTGGTTCTGATGCTTGCTCAATCTCTTTAAACTGTGTTTTTTGCTTTTATTATACCTTGCAACTTTTTATTGAAAGGTAGACATAATGTACTTACTTGTAAGAAAAATGGTGATAAATATATTTGTAGCAGTAGAGTGGTAAGGTATAAAGGGAATCAAGCCTTCTGTGGTCCTGTAACTAGGTCTCAATCTTCTGGTGGGCCTGTGCACCCAGACTGTGAACTTCACCAATGCTTATCAGTGCCCTCCATGCTCATGGCTAGAGATGACTGAGTTGGGTATTCCATTCCCCCAGATAGGTTGCACTGTAATACAATTCCAGTAGGTGAGGCTCTGATAAAATAGTTTCTAAGAACAGGCCTTGTTAAGAAGAACAGAATGCGCTAGTATATTTCAAAATGATTCCTTCCCCCCACCCCCACAGGAAGCATAGGGGATTTTTCTCTAGTATTCACTGGGAGGAACTGGAGAAAGCAAGTACATGAAATTTACTAAGTGTGGGATCCTCCATTACTATGCCCCCTTGAAGGTTTTAACTTTCAGACTTGTTCCCACTGAGCATGCAGAAATTTATCAGTTACATTTTAGGTTTTCCTGCCCCAGCACTGATTCCCACAGAAATTTCTGCTCACAGGTTTCAACTCTAATAAGTGAGGTATGACTCTCTGTATGTGTCTGGCTATCTCTCCAATTTGGGGGGTATCAGTTTGCTGGCAGATCTAAGAAGAGTTGTTGTTTGTCAATTTGTTCATCTTTTTACTTTTTGTTAGGACAAAGTGGTGACATGAGGTTTTTTATACCTCATCTGGTTTTTACGTCACTTGATAACCCCCTTTTAGCTCTCTTGGAGTCAGAATATTTTTAATCAAGGATTTATACCAATTGGGAAACATTTTTTAGCTTCTGTCATGTTCAACTTATAGACTTAAGAACAAAATTTCCATCTTGCATCCACACAGACCTGTAAGTCCCAGCACTGTGGGAGAACACATTTTATCATTGAGCTCTTAGGAGGGGCCCTGCAGCACTAGCTTCCCCAAAGTGGCTTTTTTCTGTCTCCCAGCCTCTCTGGGCTGAGGTACAGTGGTCAGAACAGTTACAGGCAACCCTTAATTTTTGTGGGTATGAACTTCCACTATGCTGAAGTTATTGTTCATGCTAACTCTTTTTCAGAATCAAATACTCTACCTAGCTACAGTATGTAATGGAGTTTTGTTCTTTAACTATTTTTACATGTGGAAAACTGAGAATGAAAACCAAGGTCAGTCTGGCTTTTGTGGGGTGTAGGGCTAATGTGATAAGCTGCAGATTGACTATGAGCCATACAGACAGCTTATGAAGTCTAACCACGTACCTATAAGAAACACAATGATGTTTAGAATGTGTAAGTCTGGGAATGTTGTATCAACTCTTACTGCATCTTCCAACAAAGAGCTGGTCATTGACTACTTTGAAGAACCAGGCACACAACAGTTTCCAAGTGTAGAAGAAAATACAGTGACATGTGAAGATAGAATGTAAGTGGATTCAAAACATTAAGGGTTAGCTTTGATCCTTTCATACTGTGTATGGGACCCTGTACAGGGCTCACAATTTTAGGAGGCCTTTGTTTCATATCTGTGTAGTAAGAGTCTGCTGAGACAATTCCTTAATCGGTCCCCTATGTCCCATTTGGAAAGCCTGGGGTATTAACCACATGAACTATGCTGCCAAGAGCAGGAGAATAGGGATAGTCCTGGACTGGACCCAGGGTGACTGGAAATAGCATTATCAAATCAAGGAAGTCGAAGTATAGTTCTGAAGGGAAGCCACAGATCACCAAAAGAGAAGTATTAATTCCCAAGTACAAAGTCTTAGTGAGAACTGTATAAAGAAAATGCATATAGCAGTTGAGAACCAAGAAGATCTGGGAGAGGTTGGAAAGTAGATTGTAAACATAAAGTATGAGCTCAAGACATAAGCCATGAGGGAGGACAAGCTGACTATGGGCTGTGCCTGTTGGAAGCAGTTGGGTCAGGTGGGGGGTGGGGTGGAGGGAATGGACTGGCTCTGGCAGGGTCTCTTAAAGGAACAGATCTAGAAACCCCATGACTGACTCTAAGTGCATAGCAAGGCTTAATAAAAAGAACTCCAGGTTATACATGATTTTTAAAAGTTATTTGACTATAAGCCTTACCATTATCACAATTCATCATCACTACAGATGCTCATTCATTGATCTTGTACCACATGGAAGCCACAGGGCTGTGATTTCTGTGACCTTTCCTGTACACTTTCTGCTACTCTTATCCTCATACCCACACAGTGATTCATTTTAACATTTTATTTTTCAGGTTTTCTTTTTAGGGTTAGTATTATTAACTGGATTTCTATTAATAGCCTGTGGATTTTATTAATTTAGGGATAAATTTCTTTTGACTGTATAAAAAGTACCTGATAAAGTTGGTGTTGGTGGGCTTTTCTTTTCTCTTTTTTAATTTTACAGAATTGCTTTTAGGCAAAAATCAGGTTAGATTGTTTTTCTGCAGAGGTAAATTTGGCTTATGATTTAAAAATTCTAACAGTTACTTTAACAGCTTGCTAGTAGCTACTGGAAAGTGTGGTTACTAACACCAAAGTTCTTTTTTTCTTGGGGGATCAATTCAAACAGTTTGTCTCAAAAATACCACCAAGGATAATTTGTTTTCTTCCTAGATTTTATGGAATTAAGAAGGGATGAGTCTGTCACATGCAGGCAAACACACAATTTGAGGTCACTGGAAATGTATTATATTACTAATAGATTTTCTTTAACTTGAATTTAAGGGCTGTAGTAAAAAGACAGGTTGGTATAAATACTTGAGAATTAGCTGTCCATATCCATAGGTTCTGCATTCATGGAGTCAACCAATAGTGAATCAAAATTGAAAATTAAAAATGATAAAAGTTAACTATAGAACAATAAAAGCTAATACAAACAAGACAATATAAGATCTACTTACATAGCTCTGACATTGTATTAGGCACTGTACACTGTCTAGAGATTTTCTACAGTGTATATGAGGATAAGCGTAAGTTATATGCAAATACTACACCATTTTATATAAAGGACTTGACCAAATTTGGGTATTCTGGGGAGCCTTGGAACCAATCCCTAGGGAGACCAAGGGACTATTGTATTAGAAGTTTTCTGTTCCTGTTATTTAATATTGGGTGATCAACCAACCACAAAATTGTTGACTTAAAATAATTACATCATTTATTTTGCTACAAAATCCACAATTTGTATTGGGCTCAGTAGAAATATTTAATCCTTATTTCATTTGCTGTCAACCAGACTGGCTTTTAGGGCAGAGGATGGAAACATCTCGTGGCTTACTCGTACATCTGGTGTTTAATTGTGACCGTTGGCTGGGAGTCTCAGCTCGGCTCTGCATGGGTTCTGTGGTCTCTGTGTGGGGAGCAGCTTGTTGTATTGTTTGAAAGGTGAGCATCCATAGAGACAGAGCCAGACAGAAGCAATATTGCCTTTTGTGCTCTCACATCACAAGTCATGAAGCATCACTTTTGCCACATACTTTTGATCAAGGCAGTTACAAAGACCCAGCCAGCCTTAACAAGGGAAAAGTAGACCTTACTTCTGAATGGAGGAGGGTCAATGTCACATTGCACAAAGAATATAACTGCAGCCATAATTGAAAAATACAATTTGCCACATACCCCATATAGAAAGTTCCTATGTGGTTGAACTTAGGAGAAAACTACTTCACATATGCTGTATTACATATCAACATTTTATTTTTATTTTATGTAATATGTATTACATATTAACATTTTATTTTTCAGGTTTTCTTTTTAGGGTTAGTATTATTAACTGGATTTCTATTAATAGCCTGTGGATTTTATTAATTTAGGGATAAATTTCTTTTGACTGTATAAAAAGCACCTGATAAAGTTGGTGTTAGTGGGCTTTTTTTTTCTTTTTTAATTTTACAGAATTGCCTTTGGGCAAAAATTGGGTTAGATTGTTTTTCTGCAGAGGTAAATTTGGCTTATGATTTAAAAATTCTAACAGTTACTTTAACAGCTTGCTAGTAGCTACTGGAAAGTGTGGTTACTAACACCAAAGTTCTTTTTTTCATGGGGGACCAGTTCAAACAATTTCTCTTAAAAATACCACCAAGGATAATTACATTTGTTTTCTACATGGAGATAATTACTCCGTGTAATTGCAATCATTCAGTTCTTTGTCTCAAGGAACAAAAATGGGTTTTAGGAGAGGATAATGCATTCACTTTCCGAAGATGATGTATTCAACTTTCCTTTTCCTATCCTAGGGATAGCTGCTCTTAGAGAAGGAAACACTGCCTCTGTCCTGCCAAGCCTACCCCAACCCATGCTGTCCCTCTCCATCAGAAAAGTTAATGCCCAGACTAGAGAAGAGTGCCATGATCTAGCAGCCTGCCTGGTTTCATCCCAGGCCATGTCCCTTCTGGAGTTCATATCTCTAGAGATATAAAAAGAACGTTGCAGCATTAGAAAGAATACTTCAACTTGAACTTAACAAATCAAAAGAAATAGTTATGCCAAGTGGGGATTTAATTTACATTGTCTTTTAAAAAATTGTTTTTCTTAGGTTTTTGGGCTAAGCTGGTAAACCAAGATTCTGAGACCTTCTATGGTTCATACCAACTTTCAAGACAGCGCTAATGTCCAACAACATCCTTTCTCCAAAGTAGCTCAAACTACCATCTTTTCAAATTAGTGATTTAGCTTGGTCACTGGTCTTCTTATTTGAAGCCTTCTATAAAGTGAAATTGAAAATCAAGGTATTGTTTTTTGCTTTGAAATAAATGATATTTGTCCACTAATCCTAAACAGCCTGAATTCAGTTCTGTTTATGAGGGATACACTTAATTTCCAAATCACTCTGTTCAACTCGGCTGTGAGTTCAAAGCCAACTGAAACATCAGGTGATTTTAGTTCATTTCAGACAAAAGTAGAACTTTCTGTTACTAAGAAAAGAAGGTGACAAACAAGACTTTGATTTTTCTTACAATATAACATATTCAAAAACTTAATTACAAATTAAACAGAAATATATGCATTCACTTTTTGTGCCCTCCCCAAAATACCTTAAGATAAACAAGGGCTTAGAGATTAAGAGTAGAGATGGGGAATAACTTGCTGCAATGTGCACGTGGCAGGGACAAGGCCAAAAGACTGATGTACAATTGTCTAAGCACAAATGGGAGTCCCCTTGCCCAGCTCTATCTTTCCTACCACTGTATCTTAATTGAAAGGAAAATGATGTTGCACTTGTCTTCCCCTTTACATACTCCAGAGCCTGTTAACTCTTCACCTTTTAAAGTAGGGTATCTGTTCACTAACAAGAGCCATCCAAGGTTTTGTCTTTTCCCCTAATACATGCCAATTATTAATTAATATATGAATGAACTAGCAAGAAACCCATCCCTTCTCTGGAGCAGAGGTGGGCTAGATGAACTAATGAGTGCACCTTGATGAAAGACAGGCCGGAATGAACTAACAAATGTATCTCGATGACAGCCCAGGCCGGGCACTCAGTCACCTTGATTCTGCCTTCTGCCATTGCAAATTTTCTTCAGTGTCCCAAGCAAATGGGACAGACCGGATGTTAAAATCACCCACACTATTTACCAAATCATTTGGACAAAACAGAACATTAAATATAACACACAGAAACTTGATATTCTTGAATTGAGCAAGTAGCTATTAGTTTATGTAATTCAGTTAAATTGAAAAAGTATATAGTCATTTCTATGCTCTGGCTCTATAATTATTTGATTTACATATTTACTGCATACGTACAAAAACTACGGTTAAATTAGTATTCTTCTCTTACCACTTTAGTATTTTATATTAGGTCCAGGAATAAATTAGGAATAATATTTTGTTGCAGTCAAATAGGCCAATCTAATGTAGCCTAAGAAATGTAGAAGTTGATTTCACTATTCTGCAAAATAAGTCCAAGAATAGGACATCTACACTGGTAAGCAAGATTTCATTCAAGACCCTGGCTCCATTTCTCTCTCCATAATCCAAGAAGCTTGTGCAATTTTCTCAAGGGTAAAGATTGTATTACTCTCTGGCCAAAGCACCTAGCACATATCGCCTCTAGACAGTGTTTGTTGAATGAATAAATGGGCACATTATAGAAAATTATATTCTGCTCATGGGTCAGTAGAATCAACATTGTTAAAGTATATATCCTACCCAAAGTGATATACAGATTCAGTGCAATGCCTATTAAAATGCCAACATCATTTATCATAGTTGTAGGAAGAATTGTTCTTATGCTTCATGTAGAACCAAAAAAGACTTGAATAGCCAAAGCAATATTAAGCAATAAGAATAAATTGGCAGACATCACTTTATCAGACTTCAAGCTATGCTACAAGGCTATTGTAACCAAAACAGCATAGACCTATGGATCAGAACAGAGAACCCAGATACAAAACCATCATCAAATTCCCATCTGTTCTTTGACAGCAGTCAAAAACATGCATTTGGGAAAAGAATCACTATGTAATAAATGGTGCTGGAAAAATTGTATGGATACATGTAGAAAACTGAAACAGTATCCACCGTTCTCACCACTCATAAAAATTAATTCACAGTGAAAAACCTGTGTGGAACTAGAGGGCCATACTTCTAAGGCATGAAACTATGTGAAAAAAAAAAGAAAAAAACTGTTGGAAAAGCTCTTATAAATATTGGTCTTGGCATAGAATTTATGAAGAAGATCTCAAAGGTAATTGCAGCAACAACAAAAATTAATAAATGGGACTTGATTGAATTAAAAAGTACAGAAGTACAAGCCAGGGAAGCAATCAATGGGGTGAATAGACAACCTGCAGAATGGGAGAAAATATTTGCATATAAATACCAGAATTTATAAAGAACTCAAACAAATCAGCAAGAAAAAAAAATCAAATGACCCCACATAAAAGTAGGCAAAAACATGAAAAGAAACTTTTCAAAAGAAGGTATACCAATGGCCAATAGACATATGAGAAAATTCCTACACATCTCTAATCATCAGGGAAATGTAAATCAAAACCACAATGAGCTCACTTCAGTGACAATGGTGTCTATACCACCAGATGCCGGTGTGAATGCAGAGAGAAAGGAACATTTATACCCTGCCAGTGGGGCTGAAAACTAGTGCAGCCTTTGTGGAAAACAGCACGGTGACACCTCAGAAATAAAGGAAGGAAGACCTGCCATTTGGCCCAGCAATCCCACTCTTGGGTAGCACCTCACAGAAATAAAAGAAGACCTACCATTTGATCCAGCAATCCCATTCTTGATTATTTATCCAAAGGAAAAAAAAAGACATTTTATCAAAAAGACACGTGTACTCAAATGCTTTTTGCAACACTATTCACAATCATAAAGACGTATAATCAATGCAAGTGACCATTGATACATGAGTGGATTAATAAAATGTAGTATAGGTAAACCAAGGAGTACTATTCAGTCGTTAAAAATGGTGATCTACTCTTTTATAATAACATGTTTGCAACTGGAGACCATGCTTGTAAGCAAAGTATTGCAAGAATGAAAAACAAATACTGCACGTACTCACTATTAAATTGGAGATAATCAGTCAATACATGAACACATATGGTAGTAAAACTCAAAAGAAACCAAGCAGGTGGTGTTAGGGGACCAGTAAATTCACACTTAACAGGTACAATGCACACTACCATGGTGATGGACACACTTATAACTTTGACTCAAATTTCACAAAAGCAATCCATGTAACCAAACGCATATGCCCCTGTAATATTCAGAAATAAAGAAGAAAGAATGATAAATGAACGGAAAGCAAATGAAGAAAAAGTCCAGTGAGGATATATTTAAATGCACAATTACTACATAAAGTGGGAATACATTTATTTATCAGTGTTTCATTAGCAGAGGCATGTATTATGTATATCAGAGAAATCTTACTGGAGAAAGTGATATTGAATGAGGAGCAGGTGTTAAATAGATAATAAAGTTGTGCTAGAAACACAGGATTTGGAGTCATAAAACTGGCTTATAGTCCCAGTTCAACCATTTACAAGATGTCTAATTTGGGGGAGAGGAAGGAATATTCTCTGAACCTATATCCTCATCTATAAGATGGAGATAGGAATATTAACTACCTTGTAGATTCTTGAAAGATTTTCTTTCAAGTCTTCTTTGAAATATGTGACACCTCATTTTATTTCATTTTTTGTAAGCTTTTTTATTTCTTAATAAATGTGTACATTCTTAAAAACTTGTCATAAGAAGTTCATTTTTTTATTGCCAGATACATTGAATGTTCCTTCTGTCACAAAATACTGCTCAGTGTCTGTTAAATATTTTATTTTTTCACTTGTTCATTCAATTCCTTTATTTATTTCTAGGTAATATTCCAGTCCCTGAGGATTTCCTGGTGAATGAGACAGGTGAAGAGAATTGTTTCTTATGTTCTGGTTAATGAGACAGTCAATAAGAAAGGAAATATAGCCAGGGAGAAATTCTCTGAAGGTGATAAGAGACAGAGGACAGCCATTTTAGTCAGAGGGACTCTGGAAAACCAGTCTGGAGAGTTAATATTTAAGCTGAAATGTGAAGAAACCGTGACCCAGCCATATGAGGAGCTTAGGAATAAACATTTCGGGCAGAGGTGATAGCAACTGAACACTGGAAGTGTTTGAGAAACAGAAAGAAAATATATTAGTTAAGCTTATGTCAGCTATTATAATAACTAAACTCTAAGAGCTCAGTGACTTATCAGAGTAATAATTTATTTTCCATCAACTTTTTGTTGTATGTGTTTAAGGTATATGACATGATGTTTTGATATACTTATTTTTTTAAAAAATTTCAAATTAGTATGAGGGTACAAATGACGCAAGAGGTATGCCATATACACTTACGTTGTGCCCATTAGGTGGGAGCTCACCAACCTCCCTTCTTCCTTTCCTCTCCTTCTTCCTCTGGCCCCTTGACTTTAATCCAACAGTTTTTCTCTTGCATAAGTGTGTATTAGTTTGAGAAGTAGTTTCATATTAGTATTGAGTACACTGGATACTTGGCTTTCCATTCTTGTGGTGCTTTACTGGGAAGAATGTGTTTCAACTCTTCTAGGTTAATACAAAAGATACAAAGTCTCCATCTTTTATATCACATGTTATTAACCCATTTCTGGGTTGATAGGCACTTAGGTTGATTCCAGTCTTGGTGACTATAAATTGAGCTGTAGTAAACATTCTAGTGCAAATATCCTTATGGTAAAATGATTTTTTTTTTTCTTCTGGATAGATGCCTAGTAATGGAATTGCAGAATCAAATGGAAAGTCTATTTTGAGGATTCTCCATACTTTTTCCAAGGAGGCTGTACTAGTTTGCAGTCCCACCAACAGGGTAAAAGTGTTCCCTTCTCTCCACACCTAAGCCAGCATTTGCAGCTTTGGGACTTTGTGATTTGAGCTGTTCTCACTGGGATTAGGTGATATCTCAGGATAATTTTGATTTGCATTTCTCTAAGGATTATGGGCATTTTTTCATAAGTTTGTTAGCCATTCATCTGTTCTCTTCAGGGAAGGTTCTGCCATGTCTATTGCCTAGTGACAGATGGTATTGTTGTTCTTTTTTTGTTAATTAATTTGAGTTAATAGATTCTATATATTCTCTATATTCTCTATAGATTCTAGTTATCTTAATACACATAAACATAGTGAAATGTATTTCAATTAAGCAAATTAACATTAACATGCATCTTCTTATATAGTTAATGTTTCTTTGTGTGTGTGTGTTGAGAGTAAGAGGCAAAGTTATAGTTATATAAGATGAATAAGTTTAGAGATCTAATGTACAGCTTGAGAACTATAGCTAACAACATTGTAGCATATACTGACAATTTGCCAAGAGAGTAAATGGCCGATCTTTACATCAGCATCAACATTCAGCTGATAGATGAAGAAAGAAAAGAATTGCGCATGGAAGGTCTTTATGGCTCAGGCTTGGAAGTGGGGCCCATCTCCTCTGTTCTCTCTTGCCAGACAGACTCAGTCCATGGACACAGCTAATAGCAAAGGGCAATGGAAAACATCATCTTAGGATCTTGGCCTAACTAAACATTCAGAGGACCAGCTTTAGATCGCCAATCTCTGACATATGAGGCCAGTGTGACTAGCGGTCAGTCAGTCAGGGAGTAGGAAGGAAGGAGAAGGTGAAAGAGGAGGAGGAAGAAAGGGAAGAAGTGAGGGAGGACAGAGAAGAACAGAATAATTCAACATTGAGAAGTACACGGGGGAGGGGGAATTATGTAAGGTCTTTTTGTCTGTTGTAAGCATTAAAGTGATGTAATCAGCTTATCTTCTTAAAAGACCTCTTTGCTGTGGAATGAATTTGAGAGATGTGGGAGTGGAAGATAAGTGGCTACTGCAAAGGTTTAGCTCAGACTGTAATTTATTGAGGGATATTGATGGAGTAGAAGAAAAGAAGTGACTGGATTTGAGATATATTTTAGAGGTAAAACGAACTACCATATAGATCAGTGTTTTTCAATCTTTTTTTTTAATTTCACAGCACACTTGAACCTATAGTTTAAACTTCCACAGTGCACTTAGATTATGTTGATCAAAAAAAAAAAAAAAAAGACTGGGAAAAAGAATATACTCACTGTGCTTTGAACTTCTTTCGAAAATAGTTTAATTATTGATCTTAAAAATTTTTTGCAGCACAGCTAAAATCCTCTGAGGGCACACCAGTGTGCCAAGAGCCACTGGTTGAAAATCACTGATAATTAGTAACTGCTTGGTAAACAAATGAATAAATGAACAATAATGTCCAACATTTACTAAACACATCCTGTGTCAGACTTTGTGGTAGAAGCTTTTACATGGATTATGCCATTTAATCCATTCAACAATCTTATAAAATGGGCACTATTATTAGCTCTATTTTACAGATGAGGAAATTATGGCTCAGAGAATTTAAATCACTTGCTCATGTTTATACAAATAATTTGAAGCCAGGAAGCTCTTCTTTTATAAGGCTGTGTAGTATTTTGTTGTGTACATTTCCTTTATGCATTAATTTGGTCATGGGCACTTAGATCGATTTTGTATTTGGCAATGGTGGATAATGCTGCAGTAAACGTGGGAGTAGAGATACCTCTTTAACATACTGATTTCAGTTCCTTTAGACATATTCCCAGAAGTGGGGTTGATGAATGACATGGCAGTTATTATTTTTAATTTTTTTGGGGGGGGAGGAACTTCCATAATGTTTTGCAAACTGGCTGTACTAATTTGTATTCCCACCAATAGGTAATCCCATCATTTGCAACAACATGGATGAAGCTGGAGGTCATCATGCTAAGCGAGATAAGCCAGGCACACAAAGACAGATGGTGCATGGTCTCACTTATGAGTGGAACCTAAAATAGTCCAATTCATAAAACCAGAGAGTAGAATGGTGGTTACCAGAGTGGGGAGGGAGTGGGGGATAGGGAAAGAGATGTCGGTCAAAGGATAAAACCTTCCAGTTAGACAGCACATCATGGTGACCATAGTTAATAATAATGTATTGTATACTTCAGTAATTGTTTTAATAAAAAGGGTAGATTTTAAATGTCCTCACCATGGAGCGGGGGTGGAGAGGGGGGAAAGAAAGTAGATAAGGTAATGGAGATATTAATTTGCTTGATTTAATCTTTCTACAATGTATACATATGTCAAACATCATGTTGTACTCCACTAATGCATATAATTTTTTAGTTAAATTTTTTTAAATAAATAAAAATAAAATATTTTTTGCTTAAATCAAGACTAGAACATAGGCATTCTGATTTCAGAACACTTCCCTACTGAACTGAAACAATCCATAGTTCTCTCCTGACTTAACAAGCCTATTAATGATAATCTTCAAATGACCACAAACTTTCAGCCTACCTTTGCCCCTAGCCCCAGCCATACAGAAAATTCCCAAGACCTATAGTTAAGCGCTACAGGTAAACTCAAAGATACAGGAGGTATTTATGGTCCCCCATCTTTTGGGGGAGTTCATATCTTGTTTCTGAAATCCCTGCCTTTGGTAACTCCTATTAAAGCCTGTTGTAATGTACTTGTAAGATCAATTGCTCAGAGGAGAGTCTGTTGTGAATTAGAAATCGTTGCTGCTAAGGAGGCCCTGGGGATGGAGCGTTGAGGAGGGGGCTCACATGGGTTCAGCATGGCAGGCTCCTCTGCTGATAATGAATGGGGGAAACGTGGCCAGTAAGACCCACAGGAAGAAAAACACTTAAACCTCTTGATGAAAGGCCACATGAGAAGGTAAGTGTTATAATTCAACTGAAAATAAAAGCGGGCGACAGGTTATCCTTCCTCCCAGGCAGGCAGCTTGTGAGACTTTTCCTGCAGCCCCCATGGCAGTGATGGATTATCTGGGAAGGTGAAGCAGCTGAGCTGACCTACCCCCCCCCTCCTCTCCCACTCCCCAACTCCCCTCAGGCTACAGGCTTTCAGGGCAGCTTTAATCCCCATTAGCCTCCACTCTCCCACAGATTCCAAAGCAAGTCCCAGGAGCAAGCAGGCCTGGAGAGCATCCTCCCCAAGCTGTTTCCTGAAACCCAATCCTGAAAGGCAGGAGGTGGCCCTCAGGTGCTCACCAGAAGCCTCTCACTCATTACTATGCTAGGAATAATTGTTTGAGAAAGAGTCTGAAGCTGAGAAGGAGCATTTGAATCCAGCCTTAGATTCAAACTCTTGTGGTTGTTCAAGAGTGGCCCATTCAAGTGTGATTGGAATGAGCTTTTAATTTCAGTAGGCTCTCAGCAAGCTCCGTGGGAGGATGCAATGTCAAGGATGGACTGGGGCAGAGATGGAGGAGTGAGTCCTCCATCCTCCTCCATTTCTGCCTCAATTATTAAGGAAAATCCCTCTGTTGTTGGGTTTCCTGCCTCTACCCTGGTTCCCATCAAAATTGGCTTGAGTTGCCAGACCTTTTAAAGCCATTTTATTTGTTAAGCACTCTTTGGATACCTCAAAACCTTTCAAGAACTATAGATATATGTTAAGTTTTATAATTCTAGGGATTCTGAAGAAATGTTTTTGTACAGGAAGGCCATTCTGGACTCTTTTGAGTCTCTATACCTGGGTTGCTATCATGATTCCTGCTCAGAGCCTGGCCAGAATCTCTAGACTGAAAGTAAGCATGTCAGAAATTTACCTTTCTCTTCGCACTCCTTGCTCATCCCCTCTGAGGCTCTTGCATTCAACACTTGATGCACCAGTGGACCCACAGACAGAGTGATAACAGGCAGAAAGTGCAAGGCCCTAGGACCACTCCATGGACGGAAGGTCTAAATTATAAGGTGAGCCTGTGTCAGGAGACAATTCTTCACCAAGATCCCCCTCTCTCTTTTAATCCCAGTTATGTATTTTTCAGGAAATCCCTTAAAGACTAGTCTGTGAAAACTTAACCATTTTCTACCATATAAATTGTATAAAACCTGGAATAAGATCCTACCATGACAATTGTAACTATTACATACTGTAAGTCTTAGAATTAAATGAACATGTGGATATGATAAAATGGTATGGCTTTTATAGTGGGGCAAACTGGGACAAACCTGGATTCCAATTATACTTTTATAAGTGGGGCCTTAAACAATTGTATTTTTTTTAGCTGCAAGATGTAGGTAATCCCTAGGAAACTACTGTGGGAATTGCATGTTCATCCTCTGACAATCATGAAATATCAATTCCTTTTTTCTACTCAAGCCAATTTGAGTTAAAGTAGAAAGGGAGTTGAGACTTTCCTTCTATAATTCCCTATAGCATTTTTCCCAGGAAAGAAAAAATAGAGATTGTTGTTTTTCTTCCTAGTTGCAATGGCAGGGTGATCTTTTGTATATACATACATGTCCTGCTTCCAAAGAACACATTCACTTTCTATCACATTTCCTCTTCAGATCCATTCTATAAATGTACCCTGCTCTAACCCGAAGTGAATAGCAAGGTAACTGTAATTTAACAACAACAACAACAACAACAACAAAAAAAAAAAACACATGTTTTAGGATTGGTGATTTGGAACTGGGAATAAAGAAAGGAGAGGGGGGAGAGAAAGAGAATGGATTCTATCCCTGATCACCAAGACCTTGGATTCCAGTTGGAACACAAGGCCAACACATGAAAGAGCCAAGAAAAAAATCTCTGCAGGGCACAATTAAGAGCAGAATGAGTGAAAGCCACACACGTCCCATCTTCTCCACGAGCAGTGAGAGCAACAAGAACTAGGGGAGCCCAGACAGTCACGTAGCATGTGTGCCGAACCTTGTAGGAATACACAGAAGAATGAGTGACTGGCAGCTGCAGCCACAGGTGGAGATGGCCAACCCTGCCTGCCCTTTAGTGTCATAGGAGTGTCTTTTATAATTATGACACCAGGTCCCTAGCCCTGGAAATTCCACTTTAAGTGGGCTTGGGGTGGGGGTAAAGCTTAGAAAATTTTTAGACTCCCTTTGTGATTCCAAGGTGAAGCAAGATATTTATTGAACTATATTGTAGATTTAGGCATTTCCACAGAATATGTACATCTCTCATGATTTAAAAAAAAAATTATGTTCATGAGAGTTAGGTTAGAAATTCCAGTGTTATTTCTTGAACTTTCTGGAAGTCTTCCTGAACAAGAGGTATGATATTTATGATACATTATGTATTCTGAAAATCTGTCTTCTAATCCCAGTTTGGTCAATTCTTGCTATATTATGATCTTGTTATGTACACATACTGAGATGAAAGGCACTGTCACGCTAACCAGCTGTCAGTTTAGTACAAGGTCCAGGCTTCAGTTTCTCTGTCTTTTATATGGAGGAGATGGATGGACTCAGGCCTGCACACTGGGCTCCATTGAGAACTCCATGGAAAAGCCTGTAATCTAACTTGAGGGACAAGGGCCACATAGAAGCTTTAACCAGAAACGCTCCATCTCTATCTATTTGATACATCTGGCCTCTGCCGATAATTTCTTTGAAATAGGAGCAAGCCTGATGTCAGCAAATTGTCAGAGTAGGCAACTCCAAATGTCTATTCCATAAGCCACAGGAGTGCTGCCCACAATAGCTAAGAAGTAGAAATAGTCCAAATGTCCCTTGATGGATAAGTGCAAAAACAAACTATTACATGTAACAGGATATTGCTCAGCAATAAAAAGGAATGAAGCACTGATACGTCCTACAATGTAAATGAACCACAAAACATTATGCCAAGTGACAGAAGCTGGGCACAGAAGGCCACATGTTGCTTTATTCCATTTATGTGACTATCTTGTTCTATTTTATGTTGCTATAAAGGGAATAACTGAGACTGAGTAGTTAATGAAGAAAAGAGGTTCCTTTAGCTCATGGTTCTGCAGTCTGAGAAGTTCAAGGACATAGCCTTGGTTGCTGGCAAGGGGTTTAGCTCTGCTGTGTCACAACATAGCAGAGAAAATCAAAGGGGAGGTGGACCTGCGTGAAGAGGGGAAAAACTGAGGGCCACCTTGGCTTTATTTAAAAAAGAAATATTTATTTAAAAAAGCCATCTTGGCTTTTTTATCTGTCCTACTCCGCATTAATTCATTTCAGAGAGAACTAGTCTAGTCTTGGGAACAAGAACACACCCCTTCTTTCTCCCCCTCAAGAACAGCACCTTCAATTAGCTGCCCCCCCCCAACACTGCCAGGCCAGGGATCAAATTTCAACAGGAGCTTTGGTGGGGACAAACAAACCATGTCCTAACCATAGCAATGACATACCTGGGAGACAGAAATCCACAGAGAGATAACACAGACTGGTGGCTGACAGGGGCTAGGGAGTATGGAATAGGGACAAACTGCGGAATACATCCTCGGCTTTACTTCAGCCTGATGGAAATGTCTTGGAACTAAGAAGAGATGGTGATTGCACAGCACTGTAAATGTACTAAATGCCACTGACTCATTCACTTTAAAATGGTTAATTTAACCTCAATATTGATTTTTTTTTAAACAAATGAGAACTATTGAACTGGATGATAGTTAAGATCCATTCCAGCTCCAAAATTATATATTTTATGATTTTATGGAAACAAAGGAAAACATAAAGAAGATATTCTGAGGGTTCAAATGAAGAGTTGGAGGCATAAAAGAAAGGTTCACGAAGGAGATATTTGAGGAAGGTTCTGAAAGATAAGGAGAGTTTTACATGGAGATGATGGGAGAACTTCCCACCAAGACATGGGGACAGGAACTTACAGAGGAACATTTGTTGGGAAGATTGGTCCATTCAAGGAGTGGGGGTCCAAGGCTGGAAATGTGTGTCAGAGCTATACCAAGAAAGACCTTCAGTGATTGAATAAAAAATGTTTAAACTTCACTGGAATTCAAATAGGTTATCTTTAAAAGTGTTTGTAGGAAACAAGCTATATAACAGGAATTGCACCTTGCCCTGTGGTATCAGAGTATTGGGGGAAAGGTTCAAAGAGGCAGCACAGTGCCATCACTTTAAGTGTAAGGCCTGTGAAGCCAGACTGCCCAAATGTGAATCCCAGCTCTACACTCAAGCCAGGGGAATGTGGACACACTATATAACTTCTCTATGCCTCAGTTTCATCATCTATAAAATGGAAACAATATCCACCTTATAAAATTGTTATGAGAATTAAATAAATTAAAACAAGTAAAATGCATAGAATAATACATAGAGCAGAGTAGTGCTCAGTAAGTGTTAACATCTACTTACAGATGAAAGGAGAAATCCAGAGGGAGTCGTGTGTGTGTGTGAATGGAGAAATACAGAGGGAGTTGTGTGTGTGTGTGTGTGTACATATATATACATAAGAAAGAAAAAAACTCCATTAAAATTGTAATACTCAATATATACCAATAACAAAAGAGGACTACAAGTCACACAATTGCAGAAGTCAAATGTGACCTGAATTTTTCAATTTTAATTCAGTTTTTTCTGTTCTTAAAATATGTATACATGTTTGGGCACCCTCTAATATGTGTGCTAGGAAACAATAGAGATAGTGGCAAGAATTAGACCTGGTGGCGTGCTGTTCTGTGTCACAAGTGAAGATGTACTGTGTGTGAATTGAATGTCACCCTGAACTTTGAAGATTGCAGTTTTTTAAATGTGATATTTAAGCAAGGGGAGATATTGGACAAAGAAGCTTTGAGAACTTATTGGGGCATGTAATAGAGGCCATTAACCAGGATAGGTAAGAGAAGAATGTCAGGATGATGACCTTTAAAAGTACTCTCAGGTGACCTGGGGGATTTTCACTTGACCAGAATCTTCAGAAATAAATAAATAAAAACAAAAACTCAAAAAAAATTTTAAAAATAAACACACTCTCAGAGAGAAAAGCTTTGAGATGGAAAACAGCATGAAACAGTCATGCATTCAGCCATGTCTAGTGTGGCCTGCAGAGAAAAGTAAGGGAATGCCCATGAATTGCAATTTTGAAGAGATGACTATTGGCCAAAAACATGTAGAGCAGTAGTTCTCAACCTTCCTAATGCCACGACCCTTTAATGCAGTTCCTGTGGGTCACGATCCATAGGTTGAGAACTGCTGATATAAAGCCTTTGTTTCTGTTAGACTTTATTTCTTTTTTTAATTGATAAACAAAAATTATATATATTTATAGTGTACAACATTATGTTTTTTAATTAATTATTTTTTCTTTATTTTGGGCTAATAAGAGAAGGCTAGGTTACATTATTTGCATTTGTACCCCTACATTGTACTCAATAGGTGGGAACTTGCTAAGCCCCTCCCCCTTAATTAAATTCTGTTTTTCTCTCATGTGGGTCTATAGTTGTTGTTCTATTATTTTCAGATTAGTACTGAGTACATAGGCTACTTGCTTTTCCATTCTTGAGATACTGACTTAGAAAAATGTTCTCTAAATTCATCCATTTAAATAGAAAAGAAGCAAAGTCTCTCTCTTTTTTGTGGCTGAATAATATTCCATGGTATATACCACAGTTTTATTAATCCATTCATGAGTTGATGGGCACTCAAGTTATTTCTACATCTTTGCAATTGTGAATTGAGCTGCTGTAAAAGATTCAACTGCAAGTGTCCTTGGGGTAAAATGATTTTTTTCCTTCTGGGTAGATACCTAGCATCAGATAGAAGGTCCACTTGTAGTTCTTTGAGGATTCTTCATACTTCTTTACCCAAAAAGCTGCACTAGTTTGCAATCCCAGCAACAGCGTTTAAGTGTTCTCTTCTCTTTGTGCCCCTGCCAGCTAATTAGCTATAGAACTCCAGTATGATTCAATTCAAACAAAGCATCTCCTAGACCCTTTGTAATTGGACTTGGCCAAAGCAAAATGAGAGAGAAAATTCTTCAGGCAGCCAGACATGAGCAGCCTCTTACCTACAAGGGCAAAAACTTTAGGGTGATAGTGAGCTTGACAGTGGAAAATTTATAAGCCAGAAGAGAGTGGTCACCTGTCTTTAATCTTCTCAAATAAAACGACTTTCAGCCTAGAATTCTGTATCTTGCTAAACTAAGTCTCATATTTGAAGGAGAAATCAAATCTTTTAGTGACATGCTTCCAGTTACTAACTGCATAAAATTGGATAATAATAGCTTCCACATCATAAAGTATGAATGATATCAGATATCATTGCAATATGTTATAGAGAGGATCAAATAAGCTTATATTGGTACAGAACTAAAAACAGATTTGGCACATAGTAAATACTCAATAAATGTTCTTTACTAAAAAAAATTTTTTTACTGACAAGCAAACATTGAGGAAATTTGCCACTACAAGACTAGCTTTACAGGACAAACTCAGACCTGTACAGTACACAGCCCTGTCACAATGGATCACCAGCAAAGTAAAGACACATGGAAACTAAAGGACAAAGCCCAGCTTCCCTGATAGCCCAAGTGATAAAACGAGACAAAAGACCTCCATAAACACAAGACAAAGAGAACTCCTTCGTATTTACCAATTCTCTATAAATGTGCATGGCCTGAATTCCTCCCTGAAGAGGCTAGACTGGATGACTGGATAAAAAAGCACAAGCCAAGTATATACTGTATTCAGGCAACACATCTAACCTTCAAGGACAGAACGTGTTTTAATGTGTGTATACACTGTGGAATGCCTAAATCAAACCAAATAACATATGCTGGACTTTTTCTTTCCTTTTTTTTTCCCTTTATGTTTATGGACAGTGAAAACCATCACAGTTTGTAAAAGCTAAAGGGTATACTCAGTGTTTAAAAAGACTACTCAGACTTAAGTAAAAAGAATGAAAGGGAACATGAGAACAGAGACTTTTGGAGGCCGTAGCTGTGGCTTGGAAGAGAGGCCGTGATAGTCTGGGTTTAAACCTCTATTCTAACTACCAAACTTCTATTCTCACTGCCCTAGATGGAAGACCATAGGATAATTATTTGTGAAAATAAATACTCATGATAGTGTTGAGGGATGGAGACTGAAAGAAAAACATTTTTCTCACCAGAGATTTTCAACCTTGTTTATCTTATGGCACACTTGAACTTGTAGTTAAACTTTCGTATCATAC
Organism: Galagoides demidoff; assembly: GCA_963574575.1. Lineage (NCBI taxonomy): Eukaryota > Metazoa > Chordata > Mammalia > Primates > Galagidae > Galagoides > Galagoides demidoff. Next base: position 19,863 of record CAUYQV010064274.1, read on the forward strand.
TTATGTTGATCAGAAAAAAAAGTGAGAAAAAGAATATGCTTACTGGGGCAGCGCCTGTGGCTCAAAGAAGTAGGGCGCCAGCCCCATATGCCGGAGGTGGTGGGTTCAAACCCAGCCCCGGCCAAAAACTGCAAAAAAATTAAAAAAAGAATATACTTACTGCACTTCTTTTAAAAATAACCTAAAGATCTTTAAAATTTTCAAGACACACCTACTCAGGCATCCTCAAACTACAGCCTGTGGGGCCACATGTGGCCCACCTAGGACATTTATCCGGCCCACCAGGTGTTTTTGCTGCCACTGCCTGTCATGCTTAGCAGCAGACTCCTCCCGGGGCCTGCAGTCTGGCCTTCCGACGGTCTGAGGGACAGTGAACTGGCCCCCTGTTTAAAAAGTTTGAGGACCCCTGCAGATCCTCTCATAGCATGTTCCACCGTACACTGGTTCTAAACTGTCAGTAACAGTTACCCTGAGCAGGTGCAGAGGCAGTAGCAAGAAGTGGTTTGAAGGATGCTGGCCTTCACTGTATCATGTGTTTTATCCTGATGATGATATAATCTCAGCAAAAACAGTGTGCTACTTATAATGCAAAGTCTTGCAGCAATTCAGCCTTTATGTTCCTCCTCTACACACTTGGTCCTGAGAAGCCACCCCATATGCTGCTATAGTACCCATGTGATGACTTTGGAGTATTACTCATCTTAGATTCCTAGGAACAGATTTAGGATTTTTTCAGACCTTAGAACATTTGCATAAATAATGAGATATTTGGGGGATGAGACCCAAGTCTAAACATGAAATTCATTTTATGCTTCACATACATCTTGTTACACATAGCCTGAAGATAATTTTATACCATATTTTAAATAACTTTTTGCATGAAATAAAGTTTGTACACCTCGGACTTTCAGAAAGCAAAGCTGTCACTATCCCAGCCACCCATTTGGGAAACCTGTGGTTCTTTGGCTTCACCATCATCTCTGACTGAATGTCTACACTACCATGAACACCATTTTCTTACACTTCTTCATGCATAAGTACTTAGCATTAAGAGATATGGCATAACACCAATACAGTGAACAAATACTGTGTTCAGGGTAACTAAGCAGCACAAGTGGCATCATCTCCAGATTATCTGCTGGAGAGCAACAGCAGCAGCAAACAGCAGCAGGCTTTCAGTTTCCACTCGTGCTGCCGTGTTTTAATTACAAGGTTACTGTAGAATTTGCACTGAAACAACAGCTGGTGTTGCCGCTCTTCAGCTTCCTGATGTTTCCCTTGGCCAAGAGCACACTAAGAGTTTGAAACACTCAGCAAACAATGGCAAGGGTGAGCACCAGAAATGAACAGAACATCTGCTTTCTTGATAAATATGGTAATGCTGTATTAGTTGGTGGAGCCACTTTCTGTATTGTTGCATGGACATATGCAGTGACACCGATTGCTATAGAATGGAACCTGTCCTCTGTTGGCAGAGTCACCCCAAAGGAGTGGAGAGATCAGTAATTATCCCAGCTGGTGTCACACTGAATTGTTTCAGAACCAACTCATAATTGATGCCAAGTAAAAGCACTGTGTACCCATTAAAACATGGTATTATTCAGAAAATAAAGCACATCTGAAAAGCAAAGGTTACTGTACACTGTATTTTCCTCTTTTAGGTGAGAAGAAACTTCAGAACACTTGAGGGAGTGGAAAGTGAGTCCCTAGGGATGAGGAAGCCTTATGCTAGATGGATTTCTAAAGTGTTTCCTCCAGAGTCTCATTAGCAACAGGACTTGTCTTAGAAATCTCTCTTTGATTTTACAAACTGACATGGTTTCTCATTCTGTTTTGAATGCATGTTGCTCTAGTCCTTCAGTATGCCCATCACACATTTCCACCGTATATGTGTAATCGATAGGTATTCTTTCTACAGTGTCGACAGCACCATCTTCGTCATTACTATTACCACAATCTCCTTAAGGCAGAACTATTTTGGCTATTTTTACCATCAGCCAATCCGCAAACAACTGGAGCCTCATTATTGATGTTAAAAATGCTCCCATATCCACCTCTTCCAGCTTACTCAGGGACACGAAAGATGTATTTTTTTCACAGTATGTAGGGAAAATGGTATCACTCAGACCTTTAGAAAACAGGTTTGCTATTCCATGATCAGATTTCACCCACCTCCGTGTTGCATGTTCCTTGCTTCTCAATATCACACCTCCTTGCTTCCGCCTGGATGAGAGGGAAAAAAGTATAGAAAATATCTTAACTTTGCTTGCTGAAAGCCACAGAACTATACCAAACTATCTATCTAAGTATACATTTCTAAATTTCCAACCACACACCTGCAAGATAGTAGGAAATAATACCTACAATATGGTTTATCTATATAATCTTTGGACAAGGTAGTTTTAAAATGACTAAAAGAACAACATTTTTTCTTTGTACATGTGTCATAGATTTAATAGGGCACAATAGGCCAAAATTAGGGTGAAATCTCTTGTGTGGTGCCCTGTTGAGAATACACTAAAATAGAAATGGGAAGGACAGTTCACAGGACTTTATTTTCAGGCTTAAGGAGAACTATTAAATAATTTTAATATAGTAAAAATATGACAATAATAATAAATGTCTATTGAATGAATTCTTATAGGGTGTTTCACTTATATATCTTGTAATTCTTCGAGATTATGGTTGAATCTGAGCTCAGAGTGGAAGCTTTGTGTTTTTTGTGACTTAAAGAAAAAACAGAAAAGTTTTGTGTGAGTAAAATAGATTTATAAGGACAAGACATACTTTTTATAAAGCCAACCCTTCAAAAAATTTGTTTTTGAATCATATTTTTAATAAAATTTTTTAAAATAAGTTGGAAAAAAAGGAGGTGGAGTATAGAGGACTGCTTGAGGCCAAGAGTCTGAGACAAGCCTGGACAATATAAAGAGATCTCCCATCTCTAAATAATTTTTTAAAGAAATAGTTATACATGGTGACAGGTGCTTGTAGTCCTAGCTACTCTGAAGACTGTGGCAGGAATATCACTTGAGCCTGAGTTCTAGGTTGCAATAAACTGTGCTTATACACTCCAGCTTGTGCAAGAGAGCCAGACCTTGTCTCTTTAAAAAAAAAAAAAAAAAAGGAAAAAGAAAAAGAAAGATGGCTGAGCCAGTGTTCCAACCCAGATGAGTCTGATTGCGGGGCCCAGATTTCTCATATAAAACCTTGTAGGTCCTTTCCTCCACCATGTGGCAAACCTGCCTGCATCTGGGCAGCCTCTCCCCCCAAAATGTTTTGGAGCCCAGGTCTGAACACTAATGTGATGTTAGTAATTTTTTTTCTTTTGCATTAATCCTTAGACATCCTTTCAGTCTGGTTTATTCTGATGCTGTATTTCCTATAACTTAGGGAATGCTGTGGAATATGGGAGTTTCAGATGTGGAATTGATTGAAATGGGTAAAGTTTGTTTTCTTTTACTTCCTCTTTTCCTCTCATGCTTTCATATGCTAGTGGATCCAGATGGTTGGAATCACCAATTAAAAACAAAGAGAATCCTAGAAAAGCAGTGAGAGAGAGAGAGATACCAAAAGTGGCAATTAGGGATGAGACAGCTGAAATGGCTTCATGATGGTAAAGATTCTTTCATTCAAGAAGAATGTTTGTGCAAATTGTTTCCCCTTCTGGACTGTAAAGTCAATTTAGTATCAATAAATTGCCACCAGAAATCTTTATTTCTATAAGAAAATGTGTGCTAGATGTTTCTACAGTAATCAGTGTGGGTCATTTAAATTAGAGATTGGCTTATGTAAAACGATTGAGAAAGCCCAGACAGAGGCTTCCCTTGGGTGTGGAGCTCTCCAGCCACTGTCAGGCATCATGTGTGGCTAGGCCAGGGGCTGCTGCTCAGAAGTCAGATGTTTTTAATGACTGCCTGCCTCACCTGGGAGCAATGGAGAGAGAAAGTTTTAGTACCTGAGAGATAGTTAGATCGCGCAGTCTCTTACTTGGTTAATGCATCAATTATAAACCGCTGCACATCTGGTTAGAAATGGAAATGACAGAGACAGAGGGGGAAGGGAGAGTGAGGGAGAGAGATAGAGACAGAGAGAGAGCCTGCTCACAAAGAAAAACAAAGAGAAGGGGAATAAAGATACTGGAGATAGAAGGGAGAAAGAGCCTCAGAATCTAGAGGTCAGAAGAAAAAAGGGAAGAATAGGCCTTAATCTGGGAACACTAGGGAAAAGAATTACAGGCTACTTCAGAAAGAAATGTAGTTCTATTACTTTGATACCCAAAGTATTGCAAATTAGGTTATATAATTTTACCTACTCCTGTGTACTAGAGTCACTAGTAAACTTGGGGGAGCTCTGAAAGGATTTGCAATTTCACTTGTTGTATCTAATGAAGAACTTCCTATATAAACTTCCTGAAAGCAAGTTTACAAGCATATAAAATCAATTTGCTTGGAAATTTTTTTGTTTTTGTTTTTCTTCCATAGATGAATTGAGAAGAACTTCAGCTAAACCACTCTCCAAATTATCACAAATTCCGACTAACAAAATTCAAATCATTGAGGTCTGGCTGTGTGCTTCATTCTCAAATTCAGTTCCTACCATGGGTTCGTACTGAATGAAGCAGAAACAAAATGCTGAAGAATGGTAGGAAATGAACGTAGCTTGTCCTTCTCCTAAGCTTATTCTCCATCCAATCTTGTCCCCTGCCCCCTGTATCTCTCCATGGGCATTGAGCTGCTGGTGGTCATTCAGGACTACTGAGAGCTAAATTGCCTACTATCTTTCACCAGAAGGTCAGCTCCTTAATTAGGTCAAGGATTCTGTCTATCTTGGTCACCTGGGTCTGGGACACTTCAGAGCATGATTCCTACTCCTTGATGAGTGCAATTGACCTACATATCTCCTAGACTGCTTTTCCCATGGCTACATGTTAAAGGAAGTAGGTATTTTTAATATCTAGTATAAATTCCTCACAATTGCCATCCTTGAACTTATTCTGGCATTAACTGTAATTTAGAACTATTGTTGTAATAAACTTCAAGGCTCATCTGATGCAGTTTGTGGACTCCAATACTCACCATACCTGTCCTGGTCTTGCCTCATTTCATGATTCTGCTTTCACAGCTGTACATCTGTCCAAGGTGTTCCTGCTAAATTCATGATGAGCAGTCATGAGACTTCTTTCACCTGAGCTGCCAGAGAAGTGGCTAAATACTAGCTGTAACAGGATACCCTATAAACAGATCAAACTACACATCTAATCTAAACTGCTGGTCCTCAAACCTTAGCGCACATAAGAATCACCTGGGAATTAAACTATTTGGCTTCTCCACCAAAGAATCTGGTTCACTAAGTCTTCAGGGATAGCGGGGTGGAGAATTTGCAATTAAGTGAGTTAAATGAAGCTGATCAGGAGGTCCTAGACCACCCTTAAGGTCCAGACTTAACTTTTAGAGTATTCTACTTCATTCTTCTCACTTCCAGTATCTGTACATGCCTAATTTTCTAAAGAGTGCCTGCTTAAACTTGTTATAGCATGAATTCTTCTGGGTTTCATTTATTTAGCCTGTCACATGGTTCAGAGTTAGGTCAAGCTTAAGTGAGTAAGCCTGGAAGTCCGGGAAAGCAATCCTACCAGAAGACAACATCACCCTTTCTGAGGTACCTCTTTTTATATTTTTTGATGTTAAAAAATTTAATTTGAAAATACAAAGCCAAGAAACAGGAGCTTGTTAGGACTCAATGGCTTTTCAAATTCCGTTTATTTATATGTTTTGAATTGAAAATACTGGCATTATAATGGCAGTTTCAGCAAAGCGACTGGACCACTTAGCCGTTGTCTGCGGTCTCCTGATTTCGGGAGTCTCAGACCAGCTTTCAAAAATCCTACGAGTTGTCAATGATCCTTAAGGGTCTCACGAAGTTCTCAAAGCAATTTAATTTTAGTTTAATAGAGCAATTTCTATTTTAATAAAGCACTTACCATTAAATAAATAAATGAGTTACGAAATAATTCAATACAATGAAACAGAAAATGGTTAATTTTTAAATAGAACAATTTTACTTTTTATTTATTCAAATCTCTCAATCTACATTAAGAAACAAGTGAAAATTTGGGAGAAATATTTATAACATGCCAAGTAGGTGAAAATTTTAAATAAAGACTGCAAAGATGACTGAGAAACCATTATTATATCAAATAGAAATTAGGATAATGACTAAGCTGCTGTCACAAATATGTCAAAATAAAACAATTTCTCTAAGAAAGAATCTCCTTTTCTGTTAGGTGAGAACAAAGAGGATGGCAGGCCAGCTCCTCCATGGAGCCATTCAGGCTTCTTCTATCTCGTCCTGCATTTTCCTGTGAGGCACTGTCCTTATTTGCAGAGATTACTGTTTCACCTGCTCCCAAGCAGTGACAAGGGAAAGAGAGACAAGGCAGAGCAAGAGATTTCCTTTTCAACAAGAGAAGAGACCCCTGAATACAGACCTGCCATGCCATTTGTGATGGTGAAAATCTGGTCACACGGCCATACCCTCTACAAGTGAGATTGGAAAAGGCTTTCCCAAACTGGGAGGGCACATGCCCAGGAAAGGGGAGAATAGATTTTGAGGGTACAACGAAAGCTCTGCCATAGTGTCTAAGAAAAAAATAGTTCACAGAAGAATATGAACATACAAATATGAAGAAACTAAATAAATGTAAACTCAGGCAAGGATACAGCCGTCTTCTTTAGTCTATTGAGTTGGTAAAGGTTTTCACGAATGATAATTTCTGATAAGAATATAATGACATGAATATTTTTAAACATTGTGGGTAAAAAGTGTAAGTAGCTGTTACTTTTCCAGAAAGCAATTGGGCCATGGATAACAAAAGGGTTTTTAATGTTTTTACTTTTGGACTCAGTAATCCCACCTCAAGGAAGTTAGTTTTGCAAAATAATTGCAGATGAAGATTGGAGAAAGTAAGAGAAACAGAAATATTCAGCAAAAAGAAAATTATTAAACAGTTTATTAACAACCACACAGTGGAATGAACATTCTACAGCCAACAGGGTTGTATTATGAAGCTCCCAGGGAGATGTTGATAATGCAATGTTAACAGGGAAGAAGAAATGATTCACACTTCCAAATTGAGTTTGATGTCAACTTTGTTTAAAATAAATATGTGACTAGAATTTGAAACACCGCTACATAAGACTGGTTCTATTTGGGAGAATTTGATTTTCTTCTTTTCTATAACTAGAATTTATTTTACAACTTTATAAAACAGTAGTTGCTATTCAGAAAATTACCGAGTGAAGTGGAAGGTAAGGCCAGAGGGCTGGGAGTCCTGGGGAAGAGGCAAGGTAGCCTTCAGGCTTTAGAAGATTTAGAATATACAAACAGGAACATTATATCCAGAGACAAAGTCACTAAGGCTGGATGTAAGAGATCTCAATAACCTCAAAGTTGTCTGCTGTATGATTTTATCTTTGGTATGTTCTTAACTATGGCAATATCCAGTTATAAAATTCCATCTTATTTTATTCATTAGGAAATTGTGGTTGCAAGTATCAGAAAGCAGTCTAAACACCACCAGTTGAAACTAGTATGAAGCTGCAGACATATCTCATAATTCAACTATAGGAATTTTCCAGAGTCTCAGGAAGGTGATTAGAGCAGGGTTTAGAAATCTGTGGAAACTTTTCATCTTTCTTTCTTTCTTTCTTTATTTGTTTATTTATTTATTTATTTTTACCAGAGATTTGCCTTATTCTTTTTTCTCCCTGTAAATTATCCTCTACTTTTTTCTCTGGTTCATATTACTGACATAAGATATCTCTCAACTTCAAAGAATAGTTTTAATCTCAAAGAATAAATTTCACTCTCTTTCCCAGACCCAATTTCCAACTCCCAGAAAGAAATCTCTGATTGGTCTAGTTGCCCATTTCTGGTCTTTTCAACCATGGATAGTGTGACAGGGTAGTAAAAAGGCCTCTACGTAATGACCACTGCAAATAGAGGCCACAGTGGAAGGGATCCCACTGCGCTGGGCAGAGGCTCCAACATAGCTTATAAAAAATGGGTAGAAATGGCTCTGCACCTGTAGCTCTGTGAGTAGGGCGCCGGTCATATACACTGCGGCTGGCAGGTTCGAGCTTGGCAGGGCCTGCTAAACAACAATGAAAATTGCAGCAAAAAAATAGCTGGGCATTGTGGTAGGTGCCTGTAGTCCCAGCTACTCGGGAGGCTGAGGCAAGAGAATCGCTTAAGCCCAAGAGTTGGAGGTTGATGTGAGCTGTGATGCCACGGTACCTTACAGAGGGTGACATAGTGAGACTCTGTCTCAAAAAAAGAAAAAAAATAGGTAGAAGACTTACTGGGCATACACTTAACCCTGAAAGGAAAATTCAGGCTCCCAACTTCAAATTCAACATTATTTCAGGAAGTAATAGTGTAATATCTATATATTAGGTACAGTTGATACTGTGACTAACTATTCTATAACCCATAACTTCATAACATTCCACTTAGATATAAATTTTATACACCTTTTCTCTAAATTCAGAACTGAACACCATCTCTTTTTGAAATACGGATTTTAAAGACATATTTGGAAGTATCTATATGAACTCATAGTTTTAAACTGAGATAGATAGGTAGATAGATAGATAGATAGATAGTTACGGGTGTGACTATGCTGAGGAAGACAGAAATGGCTCATACATCCAGCAGCTAGATGGCATTTACAGGTAGGTGCTATTGTTCTCCTGTTGGGTATAAAAGATCTCACAGCACCGATAAGGGACAAGGCCACTCTGCGACTATCTCATGGCATCCAAAAATCCATCCTGAAGAAACACACAAAAAACAAGACACTCTGTAACCTTGTTTCAGGTTGCATACTAATGCCATCTCAAGATAAAGCACCTTATCGCTGACCATAAGAAAAGTTTCGAGAAATGCTGATCCCAGAGTAAGGTTCTATCAACAAAAGTCCTAACCAATGAAATTGTAACCCCCACATAAACAAATGCACAACAAAACAACAGTGGGGTCGGTCCATGACCTCCCATGTGCCTGTGCCACGTCAGCGCAGCCCCCTGCTTGGGCTGCTGCAGGTGCTGTGGACCAGGTGTTCCCGTGCTCCTCAAATAACTGTGTAGAAGCCCTGACTCCCGGTGTGCTGGTATTTGGAAATGGGACCTGTGAGAGGTAATCAGGTTTAGACGAGGATAGGGCCCCGTGATGAGATTAGCATCCCTAGGAAGAGACCTAAACTCTCTCTCAGCTGTAAGAGGATGTAGCAAAAAGGTTCCTATCAGCCAGCCAAGAAGAGAATCATCCCCACAATTCACCATGCCGCCACCCTGATCGCAGACTTCCAGCCTCCAGACTCCTGAGAAATATATTTTTGTTGTCTAACCAGCAGTCACTAACCTTTGTGGTAATAGGGACCAGCTTCATGAAAAACAATGTCTCCATGGACGGGAGACAAGAGGATGGTTTCAGGATGCTTTAAGCGCATTACTCCAGGATGCTTTAAGCGCATTACTCTCCACCTCAGATACTTGGGCACTGCATTCTCACAAGGAGAGCAACCCAGACACCTTGCAGGCACAGTTTACAAGGGATTGCTCCTCTGAGAGTTGGAAGCCACCGCCGATCCCACAGGAGGTGGAGCTCAGGCTGTGCAACAGCAGCAGAGCATCTGAAGTGCTGCTGGAGCTTCTCCCTGCAGTTCACGTCCTGCTGTGCGGCCTGACAGTGGCCCACGCCCCAGGAGTTGGGGACTACAAGTCTGCACAGCCGTGTTTTGCTATGGCAGGTTGAGCTAAGACAGCAAGTGACTACTTCTTCCAAACTCCAACCTTAACTTACTTCTAGTCTCTCTCTTTCTAGAAAAAATTAAGATTCCCAGAGCATTACCCCATTTCCTGACAGCTTCCATGCCAGAACCAAGCTCCATTTCCCTTAAACCCTCTCCAAAATCAACTAACACAAGCCCAAATACTATAAGTTTTCTACTGCCAGTTTGCTAAAATAACCCATGGTGCTCCTGCCTGCAGCCTTCCTCATGGCAATGAGCACCAACTTATTCAACTATAAGTGTGTTCCTGGTGGTCTTTGGTTGAGGGCGCAGATGTGCATGTATGTGTCTGTGTATTTCTTAATCTTTCTGCTGAGAGGCCTATAAAGCAATGATCCTTTAGTAGCCATGGCACCCCTCCACCCACATACTAGCTTCTACATATTATTGTCCAGTCAAAGGCAAAAGAATGCCCTGGAGATATGACTGATGTGAGGTGCAGGCAGGGTAATGACCAGAGAAGCCTGGAAGATCTTGTAATGCCAGGAAGTAAAGGAAAGAAACTTAAAACAATGGTGGGCATTGTCTAAAGGACGCAGAAGCCAGTGTGAAGGTGCTCCTGACAACCAAATCTGACATGACCGACAAAATAATAAAGATAGTAATGGATTATAATCCATAAAATAATAAACTGCCGGTTCATACTGAGATAAAGAACTGAATACATATGTGAGAAAAAAGGAACAGTTTTTCACTACATTAGAATCCCAACTAAAAAATGTAGAAGGAATGATGGAAATAGAAAATTACTATTTGGCAACACCAAATATTTTAGGCAAGAATCATCAATGAGTTAAAAGATATCAGTGGGAAAAGTGTAAGGAGAAACAATATTTTCATACTCATAAAATATCTACCCACAAGATACTTTCCCATTATGGAAGAAAAAAATAACCTTACAGAAGAGAAAATTGTCAAACACGATCTTAAACCATAAAAGTGAACATCACTACTAATGGGATGAATCTTAATTGCATGCTTCCTGGTGCAGAGGAAATTATAATCCCACTTCTGCAGTGATCTTAATCATGAAGAAACATCTAACGTGCCCAGTTGAGGAATATTCTATTTGAATACCTGGGCAATACTCTTCAAAAGACAAAGAAAGATTGGGAGATTGTTCCAGATTAAAGGAGATGTGAAAACTAATAATAACATATGATACTGAACCAGAAAGAAATTAATTGATAAAATAGGAATAAAGTCTATAGATTAGATAATAATATAGTATCAGTGTTAGCTTTCTAATCTTAGTAAATTGCTCTGTGGTTATATAAAGTGCTGACATTTAGGGAACTGGATTATGGGTATTTGAGAATTTTAGTGCCGTTTCAAACATCTTTATAAGTCCGAAGTTATTTTAAAATAAAAAGTATTTTTTACTGTAAAATATAAGAAATAGGCCCTCCTTCTATGCCATTACCCTTGTCCTACTGATGCGCTAAGTTAACAGAAAGGCAGTTAAACTTCTTAAACGTTCAAAAGCTACATGCCATAAATGCCTCCTCAGGGAACAGTTAACAGTAGGAGATAGGTGAGGAAAATTGCAACAAAATATATAGTATCTAGGTGTCAAATTTCATGCAGGCTCCACTTTGACAAATACAATTATTCATATTACATGGAAGTGGAAACGTGGCCTGGGCAATTCTGCACATTGCAATTTTTTCCTGGTTTTTGTCCTGTTTTCTTATTTTATTGTAACTCCTGTATTACATTTTCGATTAGATTTCCTACCCACTTCGTAAATGACTTTGTGTTTTTCAATGTTTTTCAAAGAATATTTTTAACAAAATATATTAGTCAGCACTCAAAAAAATCATCCACAATCCCATCTCATTTTAAAAATTACTATTTAAATATGTAAAATTGTCCTGCAATTCCTTTACTAGGTATATAGCCAAAGGACCAAAAATCACTTTGCAACACAGATAGTTGCACCAGATTGTTCACTGATGCTGAATTCATAATTGCCAAGTCATGGAAGAAGCTCAAGTGCCCATTGACCCATGAACGGATTAATAAATTGTGGTATAGGTATATCATGGAATACTATGCAGTCTTAAAAAAGATGGAGACTGTCCCCCTTTTATATTTATATGGATGGAGCTGGAACATATTCTTCTTAGTGAAGTATCTCAAGAATGGAAGAAAAAGTATCCAATGTACTACTTTTATGAAACCAATTTATAATTACTCACACTTTCCTATGAAAGATAGATCACAACTATAGCCCAGGATGAAGGAAAGTAGTGGAGGAGGATGGGATGTGAGCGGGCAGGTTTGATAGAGGGAGAGTAAATTGTGGGACCACATCTATGGAACAAATTGCAAGGGTACAAGTCAAATCTATCAAGTATAGAACATAAATGTTTTAACACAATAATTAAGTAAATGAGGTGAAAGCTATATTAATTAGTTTGATGTAAGCACTCCAAATTGTAAAAACAAATCAACACATTATACCCCACATATGCATAAATGTATTCATGATCTATGTGTATATGACTTAATAAAAGGGAAAAAATATGTAAAATTAAACCACGTGCATTCTTAACTTTCTCAGTGTTACGAAGTAAAGATGTGTTTGTAATTGTCATCATTTTGCATTTGTCATGCCTAAGGCTGTCTCTACCTAAAGCCACAGAAAAATACATTCAGCCAGATATTTGAATCTGACCAAAAGAAAGGGTGAAGGTAAGTATTAATATTAGAAAATTCCAGTGTTTGTGAAGATTATTCCAATTTACTGAACTGTTTAGTTTCCAGTTTGCTGAAATGTTTAGTTTCATCCAAATGCAGTGTTTCTCATGTCCCTGGGTAGGTGAACACAGATTTTCTTATACTCTACCATGTCTCAGGTCCAGAAACATCCGTACATAAGGAATACTGTAGATTGTTGATCCTTCAGGATGAAGGGATGGCTCACATTAATGTTCACTAACACTGGTATGTTTTGAAATAGTCTATATTGCCCTGGCAAATCCTAGGAATGGTGGTGGGCAAAAACATAGTCCCAAAGATACTCCCTCTTTATACATAGTAATAATCAGTCATGGACTAGAGTCCATTCAAAGTTTGAAGCAACCCCAGTGTCCTGGAGTGACAATGTGTTAATATATTTAAAGTACCTTTCCTGGCACATTGGAGACAGAGATGGCAAACGGTAACTGAATATCTATCCCTAGAACTTCAGTGATAACATAGGCCCTCAGTTGGGTTTGACATCGTCTTGTCTTTCTATTAGAAGATGCCCCAGCCCTACAGAAGTACCAAGATATATTATCAACATCCTTGTTAGCAAGTCATTAGATAAAAGTGAAGGGCTTATGATTCTATCTTGGCTAACTGCAAGGCCCCTGTAGAAACCTCTGCCTTAGTAGGCACCACAACCCCACTGCATAAACCACCGCCACCAGGCACCACTTAGTACACCTGTTCCTAGAAATTATGAAGTGAGGATAAGGGAACCATGATAGTGAGTACGGGTTGTGTTTGTGTGTGTGTGAAAAAATGCTGCTAGCTCCCATATACCCAAGGCTATCTACATTGTGCTGATAACATCCTGCCTCATTTCAGAAAAGGCAGAGTGTTTCTAGAATTCAAGGAATAAGTGAAGATTTTAGACCTCTTATATTCATCTCTGTGTTAAAACACTAGCAACCTCAAAGGCCAGGAACCACTTAATATAAACCAAAAATACAAATCAAGCCATTGCATAAGAAATAACAAATGAGATCTGAAAAAAAAATGTAGAAATGGTGTGTTCAATTTTTAAGTACTTTTATTGAAATACAGTTGACATACAAAAGAACTTGCGCATAAAGCTTAAAACATTTGATTTGACACATTATTTCAAATGAAATAATCACCATATCACCCATGAAATAATCACCATAATCAAAATCATGAATACATCCCCATAACCCTAAATGTTTTATCATATCCTTTTTTTCTCCTGTGATTTTAAAAATGCATAATATAAAATTTACCATATTAATCATTTTCAAGTGTTAACTTGTATGTAATTTGTTGTACAATAGATTTCCAGAACTTTATCTTGCAAAACTGAAGTTCTACTCCAATCAACCAGCTAATCCCCTTTAACTTTCCCCAGCCCCAGCAACCATCATTCTACTTTTTGTTTCTAAGAATTTGACTACTTTAGATACCTCGCGTAAGGGCAATCATCCAGTGTATGTCTTTTGTGAATTTGCTTTTCTTAGCATAATGTTCTTAATGTTCATTCATTTTGTAGCATGTAACAGGATTTCCTTCTTTTTTAAAGCTGAATAATACTCCACTGCATGTGTGTATATAATGTTTTCTTTATCCATTCATTCATGAAGGTATATTTATTTTGCTTCAACTTCTTGGGTATTATAAATAATGCAGTAGTGAACCTGGGTGTGCAAGTATTTCCATAAGATTTTCTTTTAAATTCTTTTGGATATATACCCAGAAATGAGATTTCTGAATTATGAAGTACTTTTATTTTTAATTTTCGGATAAACTATTATACTCCTTCTCATACTGGAAGAACCATTTCATTTCATATTCACACAATCAGTGTACAGGGGGTTCAATTTCTCCACATTCTCTCCTGTACTTTTTTCATGTGTGTGTGTGTGTGTGTGCATGTGTGTGTGTTTTAAATGGCCATTTTAATGAATACAAGATGGTATCTAAATATGGTTGTGATTTGCATCTTCCTGATGATTGGTGATGCTGAACACCTTTTCATATACCCATTGACCATTGTTGTATGTCCTTTTTTGGAAAATGTCTATTCTGTTTCTTTGCCCATCTTTAACTGGGTTATATATGGAGATTTGCTATTGAGCAATAGTAGCTTCTGATAGCATATGGACAGTAAACCTTTATCAGATAAATAGTTTGAAAATACTCCCCTTACATAGACTGCATTTTCATTCTTAAATGTTTCCTTGGTGGTGCTGAAGTTTTTCAGTTAGATGGAGTCTTATTTATCTTTTTGATTTTGTTGCCTGTGCTTTTGGCATCATGTACATGGTACAAGAAATCGTTGCCAAAACCAATGTTATAGTTTTTCCTTTATGTTTTCTTTTGCTATTTTTATTATTTCAGGTATTACTTTTATTTCCTTAATTAAATTTGAATTAACTTTTATATACAGTGTAAGGTACGGATCCAACTTCATTTTTTGCATGTGGACATTGAGTTTTTCCAACACCATTTAATGTTGAGACCATCTTTTTCCCACAGTCTTTTAACACCCTTAATGAAGATCAGTTCAGCATATATGCATGAGTTTATTTCTGTGCTCTCTATTGTGTTCCATTGATCTAAATGTCTGTCTTTATGTCAGTACCTCACTGTTTTGATTACTGTGGCTTTGTAATATATTTTGAAAGCAGGGAATGCAAGACCTCCAGCTTTGTTTTTATTACTGTAATTTGTTGTGGTTATTTGGAAGCTTCTTTGAGATTCTATATGAATTTTAGAATTGCTTTTTTTTATTATTGCAAAAAATTTCCACTTGGATTTTATTAGGGATTGAATTAAATCTCCACATAGTTATGGATATTATTGCCATTTTAACAATAGTAAGTCTTTCAGTACAGGATGGGCTATCTTTCCATTCATTTGTGTCTTCTTTAACTTCTCACAGCAATGTTCTGTAGTTTTTGGTAGACAAATCTTTTATCTCCTTGGTTAAGTATTTTATTCTTTCTGATGGTATTGTAAATGAGATTGATTTTTAAAAATTTTTTGTTCAGTTTTTTCATTATTGGTATATAGAAAATGTGGAGGTGTTTGTAATGATATTGTATCCTACAACTCTGCTAAATTAATTTATGACTTCTAATAGGTTTTTTTTAATCGTAAAAGTTTTCTGCATATAAGATCATGTCTTCTTCAAAGATAATTTTACTTCTTTCTCTGTAATTTGGGTATTGTTTTTCTTTTCTTTCTTTTTTTCTTTTTTTTTTCCCCCTTGTCTACCTGCTCTAGCTAAGACTTCCAGTACTATGGTAAATAAAAATGACAAGAGAGGACATCCTTGGAGTCTCCATGGTCACTGGATGCCCAGTCCTCTTCTTGTCTCTCAGTGAAGTTTGGCCTCTTCTAAATTCTTGAAACCACTGAAAAAATTGTGTAGCAGAAAGGAGAAAGTTTCTCAAAACCTATTGCAAACCTTCAGTGCTTTGAGACTCTTTCAACCCAGTTTTAAAATCATCTCACAAACATGCCTTCTTCCCAGCTCCATAGTTGATGCCAATTGAGTACAACAAATGAAGCCCTCACAGGAACACCAATAAACTGAGCAAGTCAAAATTTGCACAGGTGAATCAGAAAGGACACTGTAGTGGGCTATATTTATTGTAAGTGAAATAATGGACGATAACACCGTCTGTCTCAAAACTTTCATAGTGATTGTCCTCTTCTCTTTCTGATAATGTCTTTCTCTCCCCTTACCATATTCAATCTTTTCTCTAGATATAGAATATGGAGATAATAACTATTAATACTTTTATATCCTTCTTTGCTAATTTCTAATTTATATCAATTAAATATAAAGAAATAGATTTATGATATCTATATTTATGAGATATCACTATATCTCATATTTTTCTGCTTCTTTGTATACCTAGTAATTTCTTATTAAATGCCAGATGTGTTTGGTTTTACCTTGTTGGGTGATTGACATTTTTGTATTCCCATAAAATAAAAACAGAAGCTTTGTTCTGGGAGAAGAGTAAAGTAACTTAGGAAAAGTTTGAATCTTTCAGATCTTTTATTCATGATCCTTTGTTCTTTTAGACAGAAATAGAATAGATTTTTTTCCTTGGGGCTAAAAATGACCCATTACTAAGAACCAGCAATACCAAAATTGTTCTGGTCACTCTCCCCAGTGTTCTGTATATTAAAAGGTCTTCCATTCTGGGTACTGGAGGCAGACACTATTCCTGATCCTTTGTAAAGCTGGTACTATGTCCTTAATTTTGTTGGGTGGTTCTTTCTCCAACCTCACATAGTTTTCTCACACACATGCACAGATGACTATTCAAGGAAAACCCTCTGCAAACTTCTGGAGTTCTTTCTCTGTGTGTCTCTCTGCTTTCTAGCGCTCTGCCCTCCAAATTTTCCCTGCCTTTTTCTCCCAAAACTCTTAGCTCTGTTTCCTCAGCTTTCTTTAGTTTTACTTTTCCTTTGTCATCTTGACAAAAGAGTCTGCTGGGTTTGCCTTTTCTGAATTGTGGCCTAAAAATTATCTCAGGGCAATTAAGCTGGGGACAGTCATAAACTACATCATTTATTTCCTGTCTCTCAAGGACCATTACCCTTCATTACCTAATCTCCAATGTCTTATAGAGTCTCACTGTCACCCACAGTAGAGTGCCATGACATCACAGCTCACAGCAACCTCAAACTGTTGGGCTTAAGTGATTCTCTTGCCTCAACCTCCCACAAAGCTGGGACTACAAGTTCCCACCACAACACCAGGCTATTTTTTGGTTGCAGTTGTCATTGTTGTTAGCAGACCTAGGCTGGGCTTGAACCCACCAGCCTTTCTGTATGTGGCTGGTGCCATACTCACTAAGCTACGGGCACTGAGTCAACTAATTTCCAATGTCCTAAAAAAATCTTTAATATTTCTTTAGTTTTTAAAATTGTCTTAGGCTAAAGATTACAGTCCGTAGTACTCCATCTTTCCCAGGGTAGAATTGCTCCTACAATGTATATTATTAATGTTAAGATTTAATGGTGCAGGCCAGGTGTGGTGGCTCACCTCTATAATCCTAGAACTCCAGGAGGCCAAGCTGGGAGGATTGCTTGAGACCAGGAGTTAGAAACCAGCCGGAACAAGCATGAGAACTTGTCTCTACTAAAAATAGAAAAAATTCTGGTGGTGCCTGTAGCTCAGTGGGTAGGGTGCTGGCCATATACACTAAGGCTAGCAGGTTCAAACCCAGACTACTGGGCCTACTAAAACAACAATGACAACTGCAACAAAAGTAGCCAAGCATTATGGCAGGCACCTGTAGTCCCAGCTAGTTGGGAGGCTGAGGCAAGAGAATCACTTAAGCCCAAGAGTTTGAGGTTTCTGTGAGCTATGATGTCACAGCACTCTACCCAGGGGTTGAGACTATTTAAAAAAAAATAGAAAAAATTAGGCAGGTGTGGTGGTGGAGGTACCTGTAGTTCCAACTATTTGGAGGGATGAGATAGAAAGGCCACTTAAGCCCAGGAGTTTGAGGTTGCAGTGAGCTACATTGACACAGCTGCACTCTAACCTGGGTGACAGAGTAAGACTCTGTCTCAAAAATAAATAAATAAATAAATTCAACAGCATCAAGACATCAAATTTTTCTTAATCTATAAATCAGTGAAATTTCATTTAAAATTTCAACAAAATTTTTATGAAACTAGAGACACCGAATCTAAATCTTTATGGATGACTAAATGTTTAAGACTAGAACAGAGCTCCCATTAACCTATCCTGCTTCATCTCTTCACACTGTTTGCTTGCTTGCATAGTTTTTACCACCCTTTGACATATTGTCTTTATTTGTTTCTTTTTATGTCTTTAATCCCCACTAGAATGTAAGTAAGATACATAACAGTGGAAATTTTGTTCACTGCTACATCTCTAGTACCTAACACATATACACATTACATAGTTGTTGACTGAACAAAAAACCATATGTACAAATCATTTCTGATAAAGGAGGTGAGGAATTTGGCTTAACAGCTATCAAGACGTTAGAAGGCAATAACAATTAAGACAATTTGAGTATTATTGAGTGGATACCCCAAGAGATTGACAGAGCAAAAGAAGTCATTCTTTTCATATACATGATATAAAACTTGAGGAAACTAGAAGAAGCATTACAAACACTTATAAAAGAATACAGTTTAGTTAACAAACATTCAAAAAATGCCTTTCTTACAGGAAATCTAAATCTCTTCCTCGCACTATGTACACAAATAAATTCTGTATGATTTAAAATTCTAAGCATAAGAAAAGCTTTTTAGCAACAATTGCGTGAGAATATCTTTATTATAGCCATGGCAGGAAAAAAATGTTTTAGGCATGATACAAAAAGCACATCTTATAAATAGTAATAAATTTGCTTACATAAAAATTAAACCCTTTGTTATGCAAAAGGATGCCATAAACATAGTGAAAATATAAGACAAGCTGAGAGAAAATGTTTGAAACTTATGGTAAATCATCTGTATTATTATAATTAGTAATCAGTATATGAAAGTCCAACCAAAAAAAAATAAAGGAAGCTAAAAACCAAAAGGGAAAAAGTGCAAAGGTTATAAATGGAAAGTTTAAGAAGAAGAAACTTGGAAAGTTAACAAACACATTTATAAATACTTTGTGCATAATCAAAGAAAACAAATATAACTGGGTGGCACCTGTGGCTCAGAGGAGTAGGGTGCCTGCCCCATATGCCGGAGGTGGTGGGTTCAAACCCAGCCCCATCCAAAAACTGCAAAAAAAAAAAAAAATGTTCTTCACAATACTAAAAGAATATACCTTGGCTCAATCACTTTGAAGAACAATTTTGCGTTTTAATAAAATTAAAAATGTCCCCAACCCACAATGTAGCAATTTATTTCTAGATTCATGTCCCAGAGAGACTTTGTACTTATGTACTAGGATATATAGAAAGGAAAGTTTATTCAAATAACACTTTGGAAGTATTTAAATGCCAGTATGGGGCATAAAAAATACAACGTAGCATACACATAGTGATACAACAGAAAGACTCTCTCAAGTTCAGTTTGGGGAGAGAATTTACCTTGGCGGCCTGAGCGTCCACCATATGTAATAAATTAACTACATGCTATATATCTAGAGTGATACTGTTTATGTATCATCCTTGGAAGAATTGAGAAAGTAGTCACTTGGATCACTAATTGGTGTTCTGTGGTTAAGTCAAAGAACCCTATTGAGAGAGGTTGCCACATAGTAATTAAATTCAATGATCTTGAACCGCATGTCTCAATATGAAAAGATTCCCCCAAATAAGAATCAGTTTAAAAACCAAGATGCAATGAAATACATGTAATATGAAAGTATTCAAGTAAAATATAAAAACATAATGTAGGATTATATTTTGTTTTTGAATATTATTTAGATACATAATAAAAATATCAATGCAAGCCAGAATGTTGCATACTTAAGTAATAAAGTAGTAGTTGAGAAGTAAAGAGAGAACGGGAATAAGAGTGAGAAGCACTTCAAATGTCTAAGTAATATTTATTTTATATATAAGGCTATCTCAAGCAACAATGCCAAAATACTAACATTAATTAGTTCTGGATATTGGATACACAGATGTTTGATAGCACTTCCACATTTATTTAACTTTTAAAAAAACATCAAAAAATTAAAAGTTGGCCTAGGGCTTTAAACAAAAGAAAATAGAAGAAGGCAAAAAACTAGTAATTGTCAAATCTTTCCTCTCTTTTCCGACATTCACTAACTTCTTGTGATCTGTCACCAGTTTTTCACAATAGAGAAGGTCATGCCACTGTTCTGCCACATTCTGTCATGCGGTATCCAAAAGGCCAGCTCTGTTGTCATTTTGAGTGTGAGAGGGCCGTGAACACCAGTACAGCTTTTCACAATAACCAGCTGGCTGGGAAACCTGAGCAAACAAAGAGAGGAGAAAATTAACCCTGATCTCTGGCCAAAATAATTTGCCTATGATAAACAAAACAGACAATTTCCAGTTCCCACCCCATAGCAGATTAAGACCACCTGTTGTTAATTCTCTTCAAATATTTGATAGTTCGTATTCCTTTATGTTTCTCAGTTATATCATTATTCTTGTTTTAATTTTAACCCTTGCTGTGCTATTTGCTTTTCCTTGGGTTTCTGCTTTCAGAGTCACTGCTTCTAAGCTACCTCTGCCTCACTCATCTCAAAATTCACATAGAACTATGATCTTATTAGTTACTTCCCAGCAAATGATGGTCAGTATAGTACAAAGCCTTTCTCCAGCTAGGACAGCTTGTTGATTTCACATCCCCTGCAGACCACAGGAGTAGAAAGTGCTGGTTCTCCCATACATCACATATTTGCAGCCTTTGGGTGAGGTACACTTTCTCATAATTCCTCACTGCCTGTTGCATCACATGAGCTGGCATTGGCTAGATGAAAGCTGTTTAATAAATGACTGCTAACAGAGATGTAGGCAGGTTATGGAGCCAAATAAGAGTTAAAAAATAATAAAATAAAATAAAACAGAAATAAGGGATATTAAGACATATAGACATCAGCAAAAGTGGGGAGGCATTTCTGCTTCTAGGGCTATAGAGGCAAGGCAAAAAATATGTTTACAAAACCCAACCAGAGTGGAACATGCACTGACAGGGCTACTCACCAGGAGCTGTTGTTTTGGAGGGCTTTAGTTTCTATAAGAATTGGTTCTGATATAAATAAGCATGCAGAAAAATAAAGAAATGCAGCAACCTGTTTTTCTTCTTGCCCTCCAATCTCCTGTGGCTCAACTCATCTATGAGGTTTGATAAATAAGTTCGTGAACTTGCCACCATGTGCTTATGTTGACAGCACTGTACGGACACAGTAAACTTTTGTAACCTTGACATACCAGTGTCTCACAGTTGTGTTTGTGTGGCATGTGGTGGTGTCTTACTGTGTGGCATTCATTATTGTTGATGTGTGTTTTCATATGCTGTCGTGAGAATGAGTTTGAACTAGAGCAATGGACAAACATTCATAAAGTTCCTGTTAAACATGTTAATTCAAGTTTATGGAGTTAATGCTATGAAGAAAAAAGCAATATACAAATGGATTAAATGTTTTTCTGAGGGGAAAGAAAGTTCATTGATAAAGAGAGGTCAGGGTACCCAGTAGTGAGCAGAACTGATGAAAACATTGCAAAATTTTGCCAAATCATGTGTCAAAATTGTTTGCAGACTGTGAAAAGCATAGCAGACCATGTATAAACATTGATAAACAGGAACATCTTAACTGAAAATCTTAGCTAATAACTCATGGCTCCTGCATCACGGCAATGCACCAAACCAGCTCACACAGCACTATTTGTGACAGAGTTTTTACCTAGTAAACAAATGACTGTATTGGAACACCCTCACTATTCACCTGATCTGATCCCAGTGAATTTTTTCTTTGCCTGAAGATAAAGGAAATATTGAAAGGAAGACATTTTGATGACATTCAGGACATCAAAGGTAATATGATGACAGCTTTGATGACCATTCCAGAAAAAGTTTCAAAATTGTATTGAAGGGTGGACTAAGGCCTGGTGTCTATACCCAGCTTCCCAAAGTGTTCATTCAGCAATGAGGTACATAGCTCATGGTCTAGGATGAGTTAATGAACTTAATAGTCAGATAAAGATACTACATCCCTGACACAATATAACATTTTGATAGTTTTGAAATTTTCTTTTGTTTCATTATTATTCTATTACTCATTAATAAATGACCTTAATTCTCATGTTTAGACTTAAAATACATTTTAAAGTTTTTATTATTCTGATTTATAGATGTTATTTGACATGGATGTTTCTGGAGACAACAGGTTAGAGTCTTTCTTCACATATGTGAGTTTTAAAGTATACCAAAACTGCTAAGAAAATAAACTTTGTTAACATGTCAACGCATGTTTTATCCATCTAGACTCTGTTCAAGATTGTGGGTAAGTTCATCTTAATGAGCTATGCTGAATATTCCTAAAACCACAAACCAGATATATAAATAAAATTTCTTAGCACTTTTCTTATAACATTTGAAACAGAGTCAGTTATAATTAGAATCGTGAGGATAAATAAACTCACTGTTCATTCTCTTGTATATATTCACTGCAACGTAATTGGGTTTCATATTGCCAAATTAAGTGGAACGGGCCACCTAGCAAGATTACAGTAATGTCAGCAATTAGTAAAATATTATTTTGCTGGTGCATGCTACAGTTTTATTGCTGCAAAAAGAATACTTCCAATCAATCAACTCTCAGTTACAGAATCTACAAAGTACTTTGATGACATAGCAGAGGTTGGGTGTTGTTCTATTTTGTTTTTCACTCCAAATTCAAGAAAATTTCTAACAAAATAGGAGAAATAGAAAAATATTCACTAATTACTCCCTCCCTTTTTTGGAGATAGCCTCACACTGTCACCCAGGCTGGAGTGCACTGGCATCATCATATTAAGCTGCAACATCAAACTCTTGGGCTTATGCTACCAACCTGCCTCAGCCAAGTGGCTAGGACTATAGGCATGTGCCACCATGCCCAGCTAATTTTTAAAACTGTTTTGTAGAGAAGGGAGTCTCTTTATGTAGCTGAGGCTGGCCTCAAACTCCTGGCCTCAAATAATCCTCTTACTTTGGCCTCCCAAGTGCTGGGATTAGACGTATAAACCACATGTCCAGCACACTAATGTGCTTTTACTATTGAAAGCAGATTTTAAATTCTGATATATTTTTTAAGTGCTTGGCATTTTTTCAGTTCATTTCATCTCTTTAACTTTTCTGCATGTGTCCAAACCAGATAATCTGTTGGTGGACATACTAAGATCTTAAATTTTAGCTAGCAAAATAACTATAATAAATCACATGTTCCAGGTAAACAGTACTTTGCCATGGTTTTGTTAGTTTCAGAATACTACTTGACAATAGATTCTGGCTTCAGGTGACTGTCATCTCACCGCTCTCAGGTTCGGGGACAGGACATGTGGCTATACCTTGCAACTTGCTGCATGCTTTCCACGATTCCTTAGTAGGGAGAAGATAGTGTCAATGAAGAGCTGGGTTACTTTCTTCTCTAGGTGCTATGTAGATTAGCAAGACTGAGACCTATTTACCTACAAAATGCCGATTTAAGGGGGCGGCACCTGTGGCTCAAAGGAGTAGGGCGCCAGTCCTATCTGCAAGAGGTGGCGGGTTCAAACCCAGCCCTGGCCAAAAACTGCAAACAACAACAACAACAACAACAACAAAATGCCAATTTAAGTGGTTACTTGAGTTATTAATTGGCATCATATGTCACTAATATTTGGGGGATTTTTTTCATTGCTAATAACATGTAGAAAGCAAATACATTCTTCTTTAATTTATGCATAGATTGTCCCTAAGATCTGGCTCCTCCAAATGAGGAGGTGACATCATTCTCAACGCATGCTGCTGTTTATGGTGCAAAGAGGATAGACTCTTCACATAAGGGTTGAAATTTAAAAGTGAGCCAAAATTGTGAAATAAACTTTGTAAAACAAAGATGCATGTTGTATCTAATTACATTTTATAGTAAAGTCATAGTAAATGAGATGAATTTTAGCAAATTTAGGAACAATAATCCTTAATAATAAGCACATAATAATAATAAGCACATAATAACCTCTTTTCTGCTTCAGTCTCTTAACTGAACTCGTGAAGGTTTCCATACTTTAATGACTTTTATGTGCTATTATTCCTTCAAAGACAAAGTCTCACAGTTTGTATTCCAGGACTGATGGTTTCATTATTGCAAAAAGCACATTTAGTTTTATTCATAGCAGTTCTGTAGCTACTTAAAGGCTTAAAGTCTTACCAGGAGCTTGCCTAGTGTTTTGAGGGTCTCTGTAAAAAAAAAAAAAAAAAAAAAAATCCCTGACCTTATATACAAGAACTGTAAGATATACACATAAGATGTTTTAATAGCCCCCCTCCATAGCAGTGAGTGATACATTGAAACTAGTCTGCTTTAAGTGTATTTTATTTATTTATTTATTTATATTTTTTTGAGATAGAGTCTCACTATGTCGCCCTTGGTAGAGTACTATGACGCCGCAGCTCACAGCAACCTCAAACTCTTGGGCTTAAGAGTTTCTCTTGCCTCAGTCTTCCAAATAGCTGGAACTACAGGCACCTGCCACAATACTCAGCTACTTTTTTTCTTGCTATTGTCTTTGTTGTTTTTAACTGGCCTGGGCCAGGTTCAAACCTGCCAGCCTCGGTGTATGTGCCTGGCTCCGTAACCACTGTGCTGCAGGCACCATGCCTTATTAATTATTATTATTATTATTTTGAGAGACAGGGTGTGGCTATGTTGCCCAGGCTGATTTCAAACTTTTGGTCTCAAGTGATCCTCCTTCCTGGGCCTTCCAAATTTCTCAGATTATAGGAATGACCTATCATGCCAAGGATTCATTTATCCTTTTTTCTTTTTGTGTGGTGAGACATTCATACTATACTCTTAGTTGTTTTGAAATGTACCCTTGCATTGTGCACATTAGGTGAGATCCTGCCAAATACACTCCCTTTGTTTGCCCTCCTCCCCCTTTTCCCCTCTCTCTTTCTCTATTATATTTCTGTTTTATCCTTCATATGAATGTGTGTTTATATATTGATTTCATAGTAGTATTGAGTACATTGGCTATTTTTTCCCCCATTCTTGAGATACTAAGAAGAATATGTTCCTGCTCCATCCAGGTAAACATAAAAGATGTAATCCTGCAATATCATTACAGGTACAATGGTACTAGGTACCATGAACAAAAATTATTTTATTACAAAGACATTTGCACTAGAATGTTTATTGTAGCCTAATTCACAATAGCCTAGTCATGGAAGCAGCCTAAATGCCCATCAACCCACAAATGGATAAACAAATTGTGATATATATATACCACGTAATACTATGAAGCCATAAAAAATGATAGAGACTTTACATCTTTTAAGTGTATTTTAAATGTTCAAAAGAGAATCATCTCTCTAAACAGCTTCTGTCCATTCTTATGAGAATTCTTCACCTTGGGACTGAGTCTCATTATTAAAACTTAATATGCTCTTTTCTCTAGTCTGCATTTTTTTCCTTTGATTATTCCTTCTCACCAATCAACTTTAGACCAAACTCATATTCTCCTTTTCACCAATCTTACTGATAAAAAGATAGCTTTAGCTCTCATTTCTTTGCTAGAATTTCTTTATAAAGATCTTAAAATGTTTCTCTTTCTCAATTAAATCTATACTTCTTAAAACCTAGAAATGATATTACTATGTGCCAATGATTTTCAGCCAGTGTGCTGTGGACACTGCTATGCCATGAGAGGATCTTAGCCGTGCAGTGAAAATTTTTAAAGACCATTAATTAAATTATTTTCAAAAGAAGTTCATAGCAAAGTGTATTCTTTTTTTATTTAACTCTTTTCTTTTTGACGGTCCATTTAGTCTTCCCATCAACCCCAAGATGTGTTCATCTAGTGTCATATTAAGCAGATCTTGGGATAGGGCTACTAATGTTCCCAGAGGACCCACTGTATTTTGATAATTAAAGCTTAAGAATAATTTCCTTTTCTATAAGAGAAAGTGAACCTCCCTAAAACTTGCATTCATCGGTTTTAGCTTTATTCTTAGTGGTTAATATTTTTGAAGATCATGATATCCTTTGGAAATATGACAAATAGCTGTGAACCTTTCCCCCAAACAAGTGTGCACATACACAAAATTTGTGAAATTTCATAGATTTGGTGACTCTAGGGCAGTGGTTCTCAATCTTCACATGAAATTTCATAGATTTGGTGACTCTAGGGCAGTGGCTCTCAATCTTCCTAATGCCATGACCCTATAATACAGTTCCTGTGGGTCGCAACCTTCAGGTTGAGAACCGCTGCTCTAGAGTCTTTCCATGGACCCCTCAAGTTAAGAACCCTTGACATGTAGCAGCTCTAATAAAAGCCTACATTCACTTCAATTACAACTCATCAAATATCTAAACACAGCTTTTATATTCCTTTGTTTATTTGTCAAATAATGATAAAGTTCTAACTATATTCAAATACCATGTTAATCAGTTTATTACTAACTCATTCAATCCTCACAGCAACGTTATGAAGTAGATACTATCTTTTCCCCTTTTCCAAAAGAGGAACTGATGTACAGAGGGTTATAAAACTTGTCCAAGAATCAAGATTAGAAAATAAACAATCCATTCCTGAACCTTATTAATGTTTAACTTGCAAAAGAGAAGTTTAATTCCTTTGACTATACCTGTATTTATATTTTACAACTTCCAGGCCTTCCATTCTTCTTTAAACAAAGCAGTTTGGTGATGTTCCTTTTAACTGTGTTGCCCAGTTGCAGACACTATAAATGTACTGGTATAGCATCACATTGGATCAGCTTTTTTGACAGCCACAAGGGGTAACTCACACTAGGGGAAAAGGACAGGATGAAGGCCCATGGGTCTTCAGCTTCACTCTGTTCTGGGTCCTTTCGGCAATGGTTAGAAATAGCTTCAGGGGTGGATATTTTTCTGCAAGACTGTGTTATGCAACATCTCAGACAAAGCCATGCATGAATTCTTTTCTACTCAGAATAAACCTATCCCAAGCTACAAGTAATCATCCCCAAAGGAATAAAATAGTTCCTAATTAAGAACAATGCTAGTAAATCCCAGCCTGAAACATGAAATAACCACACTTAAGGAATCCACAGTCCAAAATGCACAAGGGCTGTTAATCTATGCTGTTACCTTTAGTTTGATTTTCTTTTGGGGGGAAAGATTGCTTTTACAATGGCTGTTATCTCCTGGTTTACATAATTCTACATTTCCCTTAATGCAACATGAATTAAAATTCATAGGAGTTTTAGTTTACAATTCTGTGCAGCTGGTGAAACTGGGATTCAAAATCAACACCACAAAACACAACGCTAGTAGATACATACTTAGAGAGTTGGAGGTTAGTAGGAGGTTCCTGGGATGTGATCCATCAAATTATCTGAGGTGAGGTGTTTGGGAATTTGTACTACAAGCAAATCTAAACTTCAGCTAATTTGCCTTAGAGGTTCCATGACCTCTCTTAAGTGGGAGACTCCTTTGCTCCAGCACACTTACCCTCCATCTTTGTCCGTTGCTAATAATTTAGTCAGCGACAAGGTATGCTTAAAGATCAAATTTTTCTGCTACAAACATGACTTCAGTTCAAGTATTTAAGCACCTGAACTCAAGTGAGGATAATAAATGTCAGAGGAATATTTATAGCTTGGTATATGGAGACTTTCCAGGTCCCTGTTCTGCTATAACACAGATCCATCTGCTAAGGGCATTAGAATTGTATGTTGTTGCTGGGTTTTTTTTTCCCCCTTCTTTTTCAAGTTGATAGGTTCTGAAAATAGAAAACTGCAATATAAAAAGACCAACATTGATTTTAACCCTTTCTACTTGAATGATTATTGAATTAGGGGTTAATTATCAAGGGCAAAGTTTCTCCACCATTTTTGGCTGTTGGATGCAAGCCCAAAAGAAACTTTAGCTCAGTCTTATATAAGCCTCTGTCATCATTGTGCTGATAGATCTACGTGGGATTTATGGTAGAGTTGTCAGACTTCAGGGCCTGGGTTTAGTCCACTCCCCAATCTACCATTGGGATTATGATCATTTTTACTGCTATACTATAAACAAAGTTGCCTCTGTTATTATTGTCAGCTAATGCCTCCCTGCCCTAAGGTTTGTGGAAAGGAACATTTAAATACCCACAAAGAGAATTGACATAAATGTTTGTAGTAGGAGGTTATTCAGCTCCTCTTTTTTGATAAGCAAGGGCAAGAAGAACCTCTCTGGTTCCTTTCCATCTTCGTGTCCAAACTTGGAGAAATTCCACAGAACTTGCTAAGGTTCGGTTTGCTCCTAAATGAGAAAGTCTATGAACTCATTGTAGAGATTAACACTACAGTAAGTCTAGACCGCACAACAAAGTGGAATAAGGATGGCATGTGATTTTTCTGGTAACTAATGAATGCATATTCTCTTCTTCACAAAGAATGAAGAATAATACTTTAAGATGTGTGACAACACGCTTCATGTTAACCATAAGTTTGCTCTGACACAGTGTGTTATTAAGCTGTTCACAACGTATTTCCCCTAGCACGGTTGCAAAAACATTTCATTTCTAGATCATCAGTTCACATTGACTTCTCCTTCTCCTTCTCCTTTTTGATGTAAATGTAACCTTAGTTTTATAAAGAACTCATCAGGCAGTGACACAGCATTATCCCTGGTCTGCACAAGATATCCCTCTTGCTTCTTTATTAACCTAGTCCCTTTTCCCTCCTGTTGTATGGTACCAGTCAACTCTGCTCATGTGCTTGATTTTAAATCTTTTCTTACTACATATCTATAGAAATTGGGAGTGATTGTGTGCTTGCCATTTAATTTACACTACTATTATTGTGTATGAGTGCAGCTTCCTTACTTTTCTCATCAGAAATATGCTTTGAAGATACAATCCTACTGCTATGCATATATATGGAGATATATATATTTATATATATCCAGTTTGAGGCTTCTGTTTCCACCAAGTACTCAATCATATCTATTCACCTTTTGTTAATACTTCTCCAGGGATAGATCCCAGATTATTGCCATCTTCCTGCCACCACAAACAATGGTATGAGCAAAGTGCTTTGTGCTTCTGTTTGTTTTCTATTCAATAATGAAAGACTTTAAACAGATATGCAACTTCATTGATAAATTCCCTAAGAAAACATAGTTTTATTGAAAATTAGGTCATATGGCTATTTCTCTAATATGCAAATAATTATGCTTAATAAGTTTGTGGCATACATTTTATATTTAGACTTATATGCATTTGACTTCTATAAAGATAAAACATCTGTATGAAACAGATTTAGACATTCTTCCAGTCCAGTGGGCTTAGTGCTTTGCTCCTTTTCATTTAAAATGTCTCAAGTAATCAACTTTTTTCTGTAAGATTTCCTATCCCAGGCCAATAGATATGATTGCTTGGAAATCCTAACATTTGGCTTACATTTTCTTTTTCTTAAATTAATCTCAAAAGAGTCATCTCTTCAGACCAAATCTCTCCCTAAAGAGATTAAGCAGTGTATAAGGTTAGATAAAATGGTAAATTCACAATAACAACTCTGTAACTATTTGGGTTCAGGAATAGGTAATAGCAGATGAAGATAAAACATTTTTGCACATGTCCTCATGTCTACGAAGTGGAACTAAACATTTATGGCAAGTCCTTACTAAAAATTACTGTTAATTCTATTCATTTTTTGTACTAAAGGGAAAATAAAGTCTAGATGTAAACTGATAAAACTGTCATATGTTGGGTGAATGCAACACTTAAATTAGCCAATTTTTACTAAATATTTATTGCATTTGAGACACTGTGATAAGGAATGGGATAGTAAAAAGTAGGATTCAAACATGACAAAGCATTTATAAGATTACAGTTTGATGGGAATTACTGCCATGAGGATAACTAACAGGAGAAGATACAATTTCAATAATCCAACAGTTTGATTTAATAAATATTCATTGAGTTTCAATCAAGTGCTGGACTTCTGTTTTAGGTCCTCATCAAATAAACACAAATGACTTCAGTACTAGCCTTCACAATCTTCAAAAGATAGAAAAAAAAAAACATGATTAAGTTTTATAGAAACTACAATGGAAGAACAAAAGTCAATGAAGCTATCTAGAAAAGAAGCTTCGTATAGAAAATGGCGTGTGAACAAAGTCCTGAAACTTTCATGGGTTGACAAGGGAAGAATTCCATAAAGGGAGGGAGGGGAATGCCTTAGAATAAAAAGCAGTCTAATAATTAGAGAAACAGAACCATCTGGGTACAAATTTTTGCTATGCCATTTACTAGCCTATTATTGTCAGTATGTGTTAGTTTCCACATCCCTAAAGCAGGTATGATAGAAATTTCTTCCCCATGGAGTTAATCTGGGGATCATGGGAGACTGTACATGTAAAATGATGAATAAACACTATGCCTAGAATATAAGTGCTCAATAAAATATAGTATATTTATGACAAAGAATGAATTAGAAATGGGTGAGGGGATGAAAAGAATAGAAAGAAAATGGAAAATAATTTTGAAAAGATAAGCAGAAACCAGATCATTATGGACTTTATATGCATACTTTGACATTTAAATTTTGTTGGGTAGGCAACAGGAAGTTGGGAACAGTTTTGAATAAGAAAAAACTTGATAAGATTTAGATTTTAGAAAGAATATTCTGGCATTACTACTGGGTTAGAAGAATGTAGAATTGGAGGCAGAGAAATAAACTAGAAAACTACTTCAATGGCCAAGACTAATGATGAAATGAAACAAAACAGTGGAAATAAGGCTGGACATGGTCGTTCATGCCTATCATCCTAGCACTCTGGATCACTTAGGCTCAGAAATTTGGGACCAGCCTGAGAAAAAGCAAGACCCATCTCTACTAAAAATAGAAAAACTAGCCAGGTGTCATAGTGGGTGCTTGTAGTCCCAGCTACTCAAGAGGCAGAGGCAGGAGGATTGCTCAAACCCAGAAGTTTGAGATTGTTGTGAGTTAGGCTTATGCCACAGCACTCTGGCCTGGGCAACAGAGTAAGACTCTGTCTCCAAAAAAAAAGTGCTAATGAATATGATAAGTTTTAAGAATGAATCTGAGAGATAGACCACATTTGTTCTTTGATTTCATGTAGAAAGTGAAAGAAAGACTTTTTAATGACTTTCATTTCTACCTTTGGTGATTAGGTATAGAGTAGTGTTATTCTTGAAAACAGCAAGTAAAGAATAATAAATTTTTGAAGAAAGACAAGGAATTCAGGAATTCACAGTAAGTGTTAAACAATTCACTGAACCATCTAATAGGGGTAGGAATCATGGAAGAGGTCTTTCTGGAAGATGAGACTTGAGGTCAACAGCATATATATGGCATTAGTAAATGAAGTGAGCAGAGTAAACATGTAGAATTAGATGTAATATGGCCACTTACAGAGCTTTGTGAAACATCAGTACCTAGAGACAAGTAAATAAAAGGTGGCAGAAAAAGGTTATTGAAAAGGAAAAGAATACAAATGTGAACATTGATAAAGTATACTACTGTCTCTTATGAAGTCAAAGCAGGTGGCTTGAGGAAATCGGTGAAAGAGAATGTGGTTAGAAAACCAAAAAGTTCAACATCTTCAGACTGAGACTGCTACAAGAAAGTGATTTAAGGTATTCTTCAGAAGACTGAGAAGGAAGGCAAACAAATTTAAGAGTGAAGGGAAAGAAGAATTTATAGGAAAGGTAAGATTTATAAGACTAGAGATTGTGATAAGGTCAAAAAAAGAATAAGGAAATGAGATAGATGAAAGAGAAAATATTGCATAAATCAGTGATATATAAATGTCTAATTTACTATAAAATATTCCAAAAAGCAAAGTAGTTGTAAAGAATCCCTGAATACCTACAACATAGTTTAAGAAGTAAATTCATGGTTAAGTCTGGGGAGGTGGTGTGATTTCAAATATTCATCCATTTCCTCCTCATTTTCAAATTTCTGGGCATAGAGTTTTTTGTAAAAATTAGTGGTAATCTTTTGTATTTCTGTGGTATGTTGTTATTTCTCCTTTTCTGTGTTTCTGATTAAGGGTATTAAGGATCTTATTTTTGTGTTTCTAGTTAATCTGGCCATAGGTTTAATAATTTTATTAATATTTCAAAGAGCCAACTTAATTCTGATCTAATTTTGGTTGTTCCTTTTCTTCTGCTAGGTTTGGGATTGAATTGCTCTTCCTTTTCCAATTCCTTGAGTTGATTTATTAGGTTGTTGTTTTGTACTGAGAACAAACGCTAAAATTACAACAATAATAAAAAAGCATCCAACAAAAAAAGTCCCAGAAACAAATGATTTCACACCAGAATTCTACCAAACCTTTAAGGAAGAGCTCATACTTATATTGCAGAACCTATGTCCATTGAAAAGGAAGGACCCTTTCCAACTTCTTCTACAGAGAAAATATCACTCTGATACTAAAACCAAGAAAGAATCCAACAAAAAAAGAAAACTACTGACCAGTATCACTAATGAATATTGATACAAAAATACTCAATAAAATCCAAGCAAATAAAATACAGCTACATACTATTGAAAATACTATATATCATGATAAAAGTGGGCTTTATCCCAGGGATGCAAGACTGGTTTAACATAGGCAAATCCATAAATGTTATTCACCATGTCAATAAAAGCAAAAACAAAGATCATCTGATCCTCTTAACACATGTAGAAAAAGTATTTGACAAAATTTAGCATCGTTTTCTAATAAGAACACTTAAGAAAATATGCTGACATGGGACATTTCTTAAACTGAGAGCCATTTATGACACAGTCACAGCTAATATTATACTGAACGAAGTTTTGATATTAGGAAGCAGACAAGGATGTCCACTGTCACCACTCCATTCATCATGATGCTGGAAGTCCCAGCCAATGCAATGAAGCAAAAGAAAGATATGAAGAGTATCCAAATGGGAAATAAAATGTTAAATTTTCATTCTTTACTGATGTTATGATCTTATACTTAGAAAACCCCAGGTACTCAACCATAAGACTCCTGGAAGTGATCAAGAATTACAGTAACATCTCAGAATATATAATCAATGTCCACAAATCAATACCCTTCATATATGCCAATAACAGTCAAGCTGAAAAT
Organism: Galagoides demidoff; assembly: GCA_963574575.1. NCBI lineage: Eukaryota > Metazoa > Chordata > Mammalia > Primates > Galagidae > Galagoides > Galagoides demidoff. The sequence goes on from CAUYQV010064274.1 coordinate 53,195, forward strand.
CAATCAATAACATAAATCCCTTCACAGTAGCTTCAAATCAAATGGAATACCTTAGAATATACCCAGCAAAAGATATCAAGAATCACTACAGAGAGAACTATGAAACCCTGAGAAAAGAAATAACAGAAGATATTAACAAATAGAGGAATATACCATGCTCATGGCTGAGACAAATTAACATTGCTACAATACTCACACTACCAAAAGCAACCTACAAATGTGATGCAATACCCATTAAATCACCAATGTTATACTTTGAAGACTTGTAAAAATAGTTTTTCATTTCATGTGAAACCAGAAAAAAAAATCCTGGATAGCCATAGTAACCCTAAGAAATAAAAACAAGTCTGGAGGCATCACTTTACCAGACTTCAGGTTATACTACAAGTCTACAGTGCTCAAAACAGCATAGTACTATTGGCATAAAAATAGAGACAGGTCTATGGAACAGAACAGAGAACACAGAGATGAAACCAGCCTCATCTCACCATCTGATCTTTGATAAACCATACAAAAGCATACATTGGGGCAAAATAATCCCTGTTTAATAAATGGTGCTGGGAGAACTGGTTAACCACATGTAAAGGACCGAAACTGGTCTTGGACCTCTCAACACTTACAAAAATTGACTCACACTGGATAAAAGACAAATGTAAGACACGAAATGATAAAACTCTCAAAGAAGGTGTGGAAAAAACTCTTGACGATATTGGCTTGGGGAAAGATTTTTATGAAGAAGACTCCATTGGCAATTGTATCAATAATAAAAATAAATACATGGGACATAAATAAGCTAACAGGCTTCTGCACAGCTAAGGACACAACTAAAGCAAACAGATACGCTTCAGAATTGGAGAAGATATTTGTATGTTATGAATCTGACAAAAGGCTAATAACCAGAATCTACAGAGAACTCAAATTAATCTACAAGAAAAGAGCAAATGATTCCTTTATCCCTTGGCAAGACACATGAACAGAACCTCTTCTCAAGAAGACAGATAAATGACCAACAAACACATGAAAAAATGTTCCTCATCTCTAATCACCAGAGAAAAGCAAATCAAAACCACCTTGAGATATCACCTAACTCCAGTGAGAATAGACCATATCACAAAGTCCAAAAGCTGCAGATTCTGGCATAGGTATGGAAAAAAGGAGCACTGTTAAGTACAATGTTGATGGGATTGCAAACTAATTCAGCCTCTTTGGAAAGAAGTATGGATGGAGAATCTTCAAAGAGCTAAAAGTTGACCTCACAATTTGATCTCACAATTCCATTACTAGGCATCTACCCAGAAGAAAAAATATCATTTTACCATAAGGGAACATTTGCACTAGAAAGTTTACTGCAGTTCAAGTCACAATTGCCAAGACACAGAAACAACCCAAGTGCCCATGGACACATGAATGGATAAACTGTGGTATATTACTATGGCTGAGTACTATTCAGCCATAAATAGTTGGAGACTTGACATCTTTTTTATTAACCTGGATGGAGTTGAAACACATTCTTATTAGTAAATATCACAAGAATGGAGGAGCAAGAATCTAATATACTCAAGATTAATGTGAAACTAGTAGATGAACAACTATACACCCACACAAGAAAAAAACACATTTAAATTAAAAAAGGAAGAAGGGGGAAGGTATTTGGCAAGTCTCATCTATTGGGTAAAATACAGAGGTATGAGGCACAACTCCAGGGTGAAGGACACACCACAACTTGGACTTTACCTAACAAATACAAACAATGTAACCTAATCATATGAACCCTTATATTAATCTGAAAAAACAATTTAAAAAAAGAAATAAACCCATGTATTCCAAGCCCCTATGGAAAACCTTCTTTCCACTCTTCCTCACAGAGGTCCAGTGTTTTCCTTTGTGCTTATCAATTCCTTCGCTCTTATTTAAAGCTTTCTCACATATGTGTTTATACCCAAGAAATATCCAGTTAACCCTTGAATAACACAGTGTGAACTGCAGGAGTCCACTTACATGTAGATTTTTTTCCAATAAATATTTGGGAGATATTTTTTGAGATTTGCAACACTTTGAAAAATAAACCTGCAAATGAACCATAGTCTACCAATATCAAAACAAAAAAGTAAGGTATGTCATAAACCAGTAAATAATATGTGGCTACTAGTCTATTGTGTCATTTACTACCATAGAAAACACACAAATGGTGCATAATGCAAGGGTGCTTGTTGGATTTATTAAGTATAGAATACAAATGTCTTAACACAATAAGTAAGTGAGATGAGGTTTTGCTCCTAATTCTATATGAAATCAGCACATTGTATACATGCATTAATGTATACATGATCTATGCATTTATGATTTAAAAAATGAAAAAAGATTTTAAAAAATCCCAAAATAAAAAGAAAACATACAAATCTCTATAAAAAGTTAAAATTTATCAAAACTTATGCACATACCATGCTTACAAACCATACACGGCCTTAGCAGTCCAGATAAATGAGAAACAAAGATGAAGAATTAAATAGTAGTTGCATAAACCTAACTGAAGTAATAATTCTATAGCAACCTCCTGTTGCTAGTCTGGTGAGCTCAAGGGTGGCGAGTAACATTTAAACCACCATGTGATGCCAATCATTTCTGTGTAAAGCAGTTCATATCTCCAGGAAATTGCATATCACAATTAAAAGTGTCTCAAGGTCCTTGTGTACTTTTCATCATGTTTAGTGCATCATTGTAAACTTTGAATGACACAATAGGACCCTCAGGAAGTGCCACTACTGATGCTGAAAATGCTCCCAAGAAGCAGACAAAAGGCATCATATCATAAGGAAAAGCTGAATGGCTTGGTATGTCCTATGGTTGTGGCTGTCTGCCATTTCAGACAGAGGTTCATTTTCTGAACAGACAGCACAAACTTTAAGACATACGATATAGTGCTGTAAATGTATTTTCCTTATGATTTTCTTAACATTTTTTTCCTAGCTTACTTTATTGTAAGAATAAAGCCTATAATGCACCTAACATACATAATATCTGTTAATCAACTATTCATCAGTACCCCTTTTGGATGACAATAGGCTGTTAGTTAACTTTCTGGAGAGTCAAAAGTTATGCCTGGATTTTCAACTGTGAGGGCTAGGGAGGTCAGTGCCACTAACCCTTGCGTTGCTCAACAGTCAACTCTATCAAGTTTTGTACATTTTTAAACTTCTTCATATTCTTCTGTGATTTCTTCCTCTTTTCCACATTATGAGTTTCACTCATGTTAAAATTAGATATTTTTGTGCTTTTCTTATTTTTTCTTCTTCCATCTTGCCAGAGATACATGGTGTATCAACTTTATGGGTTTTCTCAAAGAAAACATCTGTTACCTTTGTTAATTAATATAAAATTCATTTTTATATAATTGTTTTATGTTCCTATCATTATTTACACATTTCATCTTTCTCTAGAATAGAATAGAACAATTGGTTCTGTTGTTCCTTGTCTAACTTATAAGTTCTATGTTCACCTTGTTCCTTCAGTCTTTTTTCTCTTCTAATATTATAAACATTATATACATACATATAATATATATGATAAATACTTAAGCCTGGAAATTTCTCTATTTTATCTACATCCAAAATTGTTGTTACTTAAGAGATTTTGTTATTCAGTTTTAACCATTTTCTAATTTCTGTTGTGTTTTTTCTCTTTGATTTATATTCTATTATTTAGAAGGATCTTTTTAAATGAGCAAACACATAGGGCATTTTTTTTTTAGTTTTGTTATCATTAATGTCATTGTCAGGTGAAAAAAAAATTGTATGATACTGATTCTGAGATTTGTTTTACCAATGGTACCTACTCAGTTTTCACGGAGATAATTCTTGAGAAAGCTAAATTCTCAAACTGTGGCATGAAAAACTCTACTTGTGTCCTTTATATTAAAATCGTTTGCTTTTAAGATTTTCTAATAACTGTTTGCATTCTGAGGCTTTGCTACTGTTCAGAGAGGCAGTGGATTTGTCTATATTCCTTTGATTTCTTCCCCTTTCTGCTTGATATATTTTGAAGTTATGACATTTACCCAAGTTTAGAATGGCTTTATGTTCCTTCCACCATTTCATAGTGACCCTTTTTGAAGGGATTTCTGGTACTTTGCTGTAGAATCTGTTTTATCTCATATTAATATAACCATGCCAACTCGTTTAAGTTAGTATTTGTTCTGCAGTATTTTAAAATACTTTTACTCCCATGCTTTTTGTTGTTATGCTTTAATGAGACATTTTTAAAAATATATATAGATGCCTTTTGTTTTTTTTTCTTAACTGAAGTTTTTAGCAATTAACATTTATTGTGAAAATTTTTAATTTATTTTTCCAAATCCATAAATATGGTATAATTAATAAACTTATTAATTTAAGTTTACCTGATTTCTTTCTATAATATTTTATATTTTTCAGTAGTCTTTCATATATTTTGTTAATATAGTTCACATTTAAATTTTTAATAACACTCATTTTCTAACTGCTTTTTGCTAGCAAGTGGAAATATGAACTCTGCTTCATACTGACCTTGTATTCTGCAATCTTGTCAAACACATCTGTTAATTCTCATAACTTACATATAACCTTCTTTGATTTTGTAAGTACATGTTCACATCTCATGTAGAGAGGTGTAGAAGCCTATCATTTACAAACAATAAGACGGTAGTTTCTTCCTTTGAAATGTAGATGACTTCAGAAGCCCATGTGCTATAAGCAAACTGCTAGAGTATCTTCTGTATCTGCATAAATGCTGTACATATCCTTTCTTTATAGGTTCAAATACTCTGATCTCTAGTTTGTGAGTCACAAGATCAGTAAGAATGGTCATATTTATTTTTTAGATTGCTGGTGTTGCATTACAAATATTTCATTCAATAACTCATCAAACTTTGTTCTGATTTTCCAAAATGTCTATAGCATTCAAACTATGTAAAATTAAACCTGAAATGGATCACCATAGAAATTCATCAACAACCCTGTGGCTCAAAAGGGTAAGGCGCCAGCCCCATATACTGGAGGTGGTGGGTTCAAACCCAGCCCTGGCCAAAAAAAAAAAGAAAAAGAAAAAAGAAATTCATCAGCAGGGATTTTGTACATAAATTCCTCTCATAAGTAACTATAAAGTTGCTACTGGCGATAGTAATATGTAAACTACTAGAAATTAATCATTTATTGTACTCCCCATGTTTACACACCAAGTTGATAGTATTGTAGGGTGACCAGATTCTAACATCTGTAAGGCAGGACAACATGGCCCGGGGGC
>CAUYQV010064281.1:0-24254 GCA_963574575.1 Galagoides demidoff
TTGAGCCCAGGAGTTGGAGGTTGCTATGAGCTGTGATGCCATGCACTCTACCCAGGGGGATAGCTTGAGGCTCTGTCTAAAAAAAAAAAAAAAAAAAAAAGACTCTGTCTCACAAAAAAAAGAAAAGAAAGAAAGAAAAAAGAGTTTGACATTTTATGGAGATGGGTTGTGGTTTATTTCAATCAACCCTTCATTTTTTTTTTTTTTTTAGAGACAGAGTCTTACTCCATCGCCCTCCATAGAGTGCTGTAGCATCACAGCTCACAGCAACCTCCAGCTCTTGGGCTTAGGCGATTCTCTTGCCTCAGTCTCCCAAGTAGCTGGGACTACAGGTGCCCGCCACAACACCCAGCTATCTTTTTGTTGCAGTTTGGCCGGGGCTGGGTTTGACCCCGCCACCCTGGGTATGTGGGCCAGCGCCCTACTCACTGAGCCACAGGCGCCGACCCTCAACCCTTCATTTTTAAATAATTGACATTTTAAAAAGTAAGCTATTTTTTTCTCATTATAACTTCTGTTGCTTGTTGAAAGAAAAAGCATTGAACAGACTGTTACTATCCTTTTACACCGGCATGCCAGGTTGAAATACAGTTTATTTGGGAAATAAGTTAGTCTTTTATGTCTCCCCCTCATCTATTAAGTCAGGATAATAATCCCTACCTGACAAGGTTGTTTTGAAGATTATAAATAATGCAAATAAAAGAACTTAGCACAATGACTGGCAGGCACATAGAAGGCTCTCAAACAGGAGTTACTGTTATTTTATTATTAGTACTACCTCTGTCACTATAACCATCAAGACTCCTACTGCTATACTGGCTCCATTCTGCACAGTAAGAGGGAAAGCAGTATGCCCAATGTCTGGTGCTCCTGCTTTTCCCTAATGGGGCCCAAATTTACACAACCCCTTGGTTCTTAGAGCAACTCTGAGGCTTACACAGCTTCCTGCAACATCTCCGTTTAATTGATTGTGCTCCTCAGACCAAAAAGTTTCTTCCTTATTTATTGCTACAAAATTATCACCTCTTTGGAACTTGGCACTTATTAATATGAGTTTACTTTCTAAGGCAAGGCCACAGATCTTGTGAGCAATAATTGCATTTTGTTTCATCTCTTCAAACTCTGAGCTCTGTGGTCCCTGATTGAGTTGGGTAGGGGTCTGGGACATGTGTGCTGCTGCCTGCCATAGTTGACCCTCTCCTCCCAGAAAGGAATCTTGATAAAGCACACAGAGAGATATGACAGTGGCTGCCTCTTTGGAGATCTCTCGTGCGTGATAGCAAATAGCAGACATCCTCAGTGGGGAGGTATGTGAGTTAGTGATGTTTTATGATTGGAAATTCTTCAGTGGTAAACAAACATAGGAGGCAAAAGAGTGGCCAACACATGGCTATGGCATTGAGGCATTTTGCTATTCCAATAGTTGCTTTCCATGTACAAAAAATGCCATAATAGACTCAGCGCCTATAGCTCTGTGGTTAGGGTGCTGGCCACATACAGCAAGGCAGGCAGGTTCGAACCCAGCCCAGGCCTGTTAAACAACGACAATTGCAACAAAAAAATAACCAGGCATCGTGGTGGTTGCCTATAGTCCCAGCTACTTGGGAGGCTGAGGCAAGAGAATCACTTAAGCCCAAGAGTTTGAGGTAGCTGTGAGCTGTGACGCCACAGCACTCTACCAACGGCAACATAGCAAAACTCTGTCTCAAAAAAAAAAAGTCATAATACTCTCAGTTGCCATAGTACATGCTTGGTTTTTATGGATTTAGAGTTTTCCATTTCAGTTATTTCCCAGGATCCTGAACAACTTCATCCTGACATCAGAGCAAGTGGTTGAGCCTGGTAAGCTACTGGATGTCCCTGTTGTCTTCTGTTTGCAGTAATTCTTGTGGAATGGACAGAATGGTATTTGTGAATTTAGAGATTTGCAAAGATCTCAGTGTATATACCTTTAGGACAGCGGGTCTCACAGGAACTGTATTAAAGGGCCGCAGCATTAGGAAGGTTGAGAACCACTGCTTTAGTACGTCAAGAATCTACCATTTTTTAAAAACCACATCGTTCCATAGGCTTATTATAGTTTAAAAACAACAAAACCAACAAAAAAACAAAAAACCCCAGCAGTTTTCCCTCCCCTCAGAGGCTGCCACTTTCAATTGTTCATCTGTTTCTTCCACTATTAACTTATATATTTCTAAATAGCATGCCACTATTTTTTGAGTTAACCTATTTCAGACAGTATTTCTGGACTTATAGGGAAAGTGAGGACATAACTCTGTTAATACCACTGCTTAGTCCCTGTAATACAAATTTGCCTTTTTTCACCCTCTCTATGTCTCACATTTGGTTAGATCAGTGGTTCTCAACCTTCCTAATGCCTGCTAATGCCGCGACCCTTTAATACAGTTCCTCATGTTGTGGTGACCCCCAACCATAAAATTATTTTCATTGCTACTTCATAACTGTAATATTGCTACTGTTATGAATCCTAATGTAAATACCTGATAGGCAGGATGTATTTTCATTGTCACAAATGAATCAATGAAAGGTTGCGACCCACAGGTTGAGAACCCCTGGGTTAGATGTTCATGTTATTATGCCTATGTAACATTGTCTATAAATGAACTGCAAATAACCTTTTACTTTACCCAGAGTCAATTGTTGTTCCATTTTAAAATTTCTTGTTTTTTAAATGACCTTTTGTCACACTTTGATGGGACTGTTAAATTCTTACCACTGTCAGCCACATCAGATGACTTGTCATTCCTTTTTTTACCCCCTTGGAGACCTCCTCCCAGGAGTTCTCCATTCTGCCCCATCTCAGCTGCGTGCTCTCCAACCTCCCTCCTCTCTGTCATCTTGGGCTCTGTTAGCCCTCCTTGGATACACTTCTATTTGGGTCTCCTTTTCCCTGCATTCTGTTTTCCTTTTCTTGGTTGCTTAAGCACAACCTTTAGTCTCTCCCTAAGAAAGGATAAACAAACCTTTGGATTCTTGCTTGTGTGAAAATGCCTTAGTTTATCCTCATAATTGATAACTAGACTGTGTGTGGAATTCTAAGTCAGGAATGATTTTCTTAGAGAATTTTGAAGGAATTGCTGCTCCTAACCTTCAGTATTGTTTTGACAAAGTTTAATTTTATTTCCTGATTCTTTGTAACCTGTAAACTCCCATACCTACCCCCCCTTTCAGGATATTTAATCCCAGGTATTGTAAATTGTCACTGTAATGGGTACTTGTTTCTTCGTATATTGTTGTGTACTTGGCAGGCCATTTTATTTATTTATTTTTTTGAGACAAAGTCTTACTACGTCGCCCTCGGTAGAGTGCTGTGGCGTCACAACTCACAGCTACCTCAAACTCTTGAGCATAAGTGATCCTCTTGCTCAGCCTCCCAAGTAGGTGAGACTACAGGCACCTGCCACAACGCCCAGCTATCTTTTTGTTGCAGTCGTCATTGTTTTTTAGCAGGTCCTGGCCACCTTCGAATCTGCCAGCCCTGCTGTATGTGGCTGGCACCCTAATTGCTGAGCTATAGGCGCCAAGCCTTGGCAGGCCATTTTAGTCTTAATAAGCAAATTCTTTAGTTCTGGAAAGTTTTTATTTTTTTAGAGACAGGGCCTTGCTCTGTCTCCCAGCCTGGAGTTCAGTGGCATGATCTTAGCTCACTATAACCTCTAACTTCTGATCTCAGGCAATCCTCCCACCTCTGCCTCCTGAGCAGCTAAAACTGTAGTCTTAGCACATACTACCACACCTGGCTAATTTTCTTTCTTTTTTTCTTTTTTTGGTAGAGATGAGGTTCTCACACTGTTGACCTTTATCTTTAAGACAGTGATAAAACCAAGAAAATAGTGTGAAATTCTCAACCTATTGCCCTTATACCTTTAAAACAATGATAAAAACCAAAAAAACCTTGAGTATCTTTTTAATGGAGTCTCGGACTGAATAGGGGGCAAATGCGTGTGTGCAATCTACTACCCTTTATAACTGGAAATCTTCCCCACTAGTTTTTTTTTTTTTTTTTTAGACAGTCTCACTATGTCACCCTCGGTAGTATCGTGGCGTCACAGCTCACAGCAACCTCAAACTCATGGGCTTAAGCGATTCTTTTGCCTCAGCCTGCCGAGTAGCTACCCCACTAATCTTGATTTGCCCTTTTCACTTAGTTAAAATTGCTAAGACTGGCTGGGCGCCTGTAGCTCATAGGCTAGGGTGCCAGCAACATACATCAGAGCTGGCAGGTTTGAATCCAGCCTGCGCCTGCCAAATAACAATGACAACTACAACCAAAAAATAGCTGGGCATTGTGGCAGGTGCCTATAGTCCCAGTTACTTGGGAGGCTGAGATAAGAGAATTGCTTAAGCCCAAGAGTTTGAGGTTGTTGTGAGCTGTGATGCCACAGCACTCTATCCAGGGCAACAAAGTGAGACTCTGAAAGAAAAAAAAAAGACTTTGGAATTTCATGGCATTCATTCATCATCCTCAGGGAATGCAGAGCTCTGGCAAACTTCTGTGGTATAGATAGACTGTCACCCACACATTGATATTTACTAGACCTTCAGTGTTGTGAGTAGGTCACATGAAGAATGAAGGGGAGCCTGTAGGTAGCTGGTAACTGAGCCCACATGTGTGTGTACTTTGTGGGCTGATAGCTAAGCTGGCGTTTGCTCTTTATTAAGTTCTTATGTATACGCCTGTCATCAGACATCACAAGCTGGAAACGTTTCTGGCTTGACCACCTGTGCCTCTCTTTTCATCCCACACTTTATGTTCTGACTTTGACTTAAGCTTATCTAAGTCTTAACACTTTTCTTTCTTTGTTTTCCTGTAGGATCATGGATTTTCCTGGTCACTTTGAACAGATCTTCCAGCAACTGAACTATCAGAGACTTCATGGCCAGCTCTGTGATTGTGTCATTGTAGTGGGGAATAGACACTTTAAAGCCCACCGCTCCGTGCTGGCAGCCTGCAGCACACATTTCCGAGCCCTGTTTTCAGTGGCAGAGGGAGATCAGACCATGAACATGATCCAGCTGGATAGTGAGGTGGTGACAGCAGAGGCCTTTGCTGCGCTGATTGACATGATGTATACCTCTACCCTCATGCTGGGGGAAAGCAATGTTATGGATGTCTTATTGGCAGCCTCTCACCTGCATCTGAACTCTGTGGTTAAGGCATGTAAACATTACCTAACGACAAGGACGCTGCCCATGTCCCCCCCCAGTGAGCGCGTGCAGGAGCAGAGCGCCCGCATGCAGCGCTCCTTCATGCTGCAGCAGCTGGGGCTGAGCATCGTGAGCTCAGCCCTCAGTTCCAGCCAGGGTGGCGAGGAACAGCCGGCCCCCATGAGCTCGTCCATGCGTGGTAACCTGGACCAGCGGACGGCCTTCCCCATGAGACGCCTTCATAAGCGCAAGCAGTCCGCAGAGGAGCGGGCCAGACAGCGCCTGCGACCCTCCATGGATGAATCTGCCATTTCAGATGTTACACCAGAGAACGGGCCTTCGGGGGTTCATTCTCGGGAGGAGTTCTTTTCACCAGATTCTCTAAAAATTGTGGATAACCCTAAAGCTGATGGAATGACTGACAACCAGGAAGACAGTGCTATCATGTTTGACCAGTCTTTTGGCGCTCAAGAAGATGCCCAGGTGCCCAGCCAGTCTGACAACAGTGCTGGCAATATGGCACAATTGTCTATGGCCTCACGTGCAACTCAGGTTGAGACTAGTTTTGATCAGGAAACTGCAACGGAGAAAAGTAGTTTTCAGTGTGAAAATCCTGAGGTTGGCCTTGGAGAGAAGGAACACATGAGAGTGGTGGTTAAATCTGAGCCCCTGAGCTCACCAGAACCTCAGGATGAAGTGAGTGATGTGACCTCCCAGGCAGAAGGCAGCGAGTCTGTGGAAGTGGAAGGAGTTGTGGTCAGTGCTGAGAAGATAGACCTCAGCCCTGAAAGCAGCGATCGGAGTTTTTCAGATCCCCAGTCTACCACGGACAGAGTAGGTGACATCCATATTTTAGAAGTCACAAATAACTTAGAGCATAAGTCAACTTTTAGTATTTCAAATTTTCTTAATAAGAGTAGAGGAAGTAACTTTAGTGCAAATCAGAACAATGACGATAATATCCCAAACACCACTAGTGACTGCAGGCTAGAGGGCGAGGCACCTTATTTGTTGAGTCCAGAGGCTGGGCCTGCAGGCGGGCCCTCTTCTGCCCCTGGCTCCCATGTGGAGAACCCATTTAGTGAACCTGCAGACTCCCACTTTGTTAGGCCTATGCAGGAGGTGATGGGCTTGCCATGTGTGCAGACATCGGGCTACCAAGGAGAACAGTTTGGGATGGATTTTTCCAGGTCTGGCTTGGGCCTCCACTCTTCCTTCTCCAGGGTTATGATAGGCTCCCCAAGGGGAGGAGCCAGTAACTTTCCATACTACCGCCGCATAGCTCCAAAAATGCCAGTTGTAACTTCCGTCAGGAGCTCACAGATCCCAGAAAATTCTGCCAGTTCCCAGCTCATGATGAATGGGGCTACCTCCTCATTTGAAAATGGCCATCCTTCCCAGCCTGGCCCTCCACAGTTGACCAGAGCATCTGCTGATGTCCTATCAAAGTGCAAGAAGGCCTTATCAGAGCACAACGTTTTGGTTGTAGAGGGAGCTCGCAAGTATGCCTGCAAAATCTGCTGCAAAACTTTCCTGACTTTGACAGATTGCAAGAAGCATATCCGTGTTCACACAGGTGAAAAGCCCTATGCCTGCCTGAAGTGCGGCAAGAGGTTCAGCCAGTCCAGTCACCTGTATAAACACTCGAAGACCACCTGCCTGCGCTGGCAGAGCAGCAACCTCCCCAGCACTCTGCTCTAGCTATGTGTCCTCGCGACACAGTGGTGAGGACAGCTGTGGGGCTGAAACTGAAATCTCTCTCGGTAAGCAAGGAGTGCCACTGGGTTTGAAGCTTCAGGCTGCCCAATGGCTCTTGCAGATTTCAGCAACTAATAAGTGGAGGACGAATAAAGGTAGCATTAGTGCTGCTGCGCTCCTGAGTGGAGGGCATGCCTTGGGAGAGGGACGCAATCCCTGAAACCCAGTTCTTCCTTAGGGTTGAGTACTACAGTCGTAAAGTAGTTTCTAATTGATGTTGTTAAAAGTGGCACATTTAACAATTAAAAAATTGAAGTGCAAAAAAAATTTTTTAGCAATTTTTATAAAACTCTGTGAAGCATTTAATTAAATTTCCTATACCCTCTGATGGGAATATTATATCTCTGTACAGTGATGCAAAATGCACTTATGTGTAACCAGTGGTGGCTTGGTGCCTGTCTGAAAGGAAGGCCCTTGAGGACACACTTGTCTGCCACAAATGCTTTAATGTGTATCATGAGCTATTCCTAGGCCTCAGAAAGTACTGTATTTTTTATTTTGGTCTGATTTGCAGTCACAGACACTGCACTTTGATGGTGCTGACACTGGGTCCAGAGCGAGCATTCTCTTGGACTATTAGGTGTATATACTTTTGAATACATCACTGTCGGATGTTTTAACAGTTTTTTCTGGTTTTAAAAACAAAGTTGTAAATGGAGTATGTACTTGTAGAAAGTGACAAGTAAGGTATTGTTTCTGTATGTGCTGTTTTAGCAGTATTTTAACGAACTTGTATGACATGTTACAGTTCCATGTTAGGAAGTCAAAGAAAAGCTAGTGTTTGTCTTTGTTCCAATGATGTGGAGTCATGTTTTGTGGGGTCTTTCCTGGCACATTTACCCTTTGCTCCACCCAGATGTCAAAGGCCAACATATCCCACCCAAGGACAAGTCTGTTCTCGGTTTCATTTCTTCACACTCCCATGCCCCATATAGTGTCCCTTCCAGGCCTAGAGGACTGTTGTCAGTTAAAAACTAACCAAAAATGCCACTCTATGGGCTTTATTACTATTATATACTGTACTTTAACAATGTAGATCCTAAACTTTTATTGTTATTTCCCCAATCCAATACTGAATGTTAAAAATGGTTTGAAATCCAAACATCACTCATGGCTGTTTTCCAGGCTCCGTAACAGTTAGGCAGCCTATAGCACAGAAGTCACCAAGTTGCTTCAGATCACTGCCCAGGGCCTCCCCAGGCTTACTTCCCAGGCCCCACCTTGCCAATGACCCTGTGCCATTGGGGCTATTGGTGGCACCTGTGGTAGGCCAAGCCCTGGCTTGTGTGTCAAGAGGAACAGCACAGATTAATGCATTTCCATAGAACTCATGAAGTTGGTTTAATTCATGCATGAACATGAGTTCATTTTATTTTGAGATACCAAATCATTGTGGTAATTCAGAGAAATTATTTAGTTCTTGTGTTTAGAAAGCTTAAGTATTTATGTGGAACCTAAAACAAAAACATGTGTCTTCTCCTCTTAGTGTGTGCAGTTATACATCGGCAGATAATTCATAATGTTCCAGAGGAGCTTGGGGGTCTCCTATGAATTGATTCCCAGGGAGGAAAACCCAAAGGGAAACCTGTGATTCCTCCTCTTAGGAGATGTGGGAAAGCGGCCACTGGAGGCTGTGGGATCACCTGTTCTATTCAGTTCTATGTATGGCTCATCATTAGCTACCGTGTTCTGACAATGCAAGGAGACACTGCATCCACCACTGTGTGGTATAGGGACTGGTGTCTTAGGAGCAGATTGATCTTGGGATTCAGGTGAGTCAGCACGGAGAACTAGGAAGGGGGAGAACTAAGAACTGGGCCTGTGGAGAGGAGCTAGTGCCACCAGCAGGGCAGTGCAACCCTCTGTCCTGTCCTGTCCGTCTTGAGGAGTTGTGCCAGCAGCCTGCCCCTTCACCTCCCCTAGTCCATAAGCAGACTTTGCATCAGGGGCCTCTCTCTGATGCACGCAGGAGCCCTGCCTCTCCACTGCTAGATGGAATCTGGAATCTCTCATCTACCTCTTAGTCAGTCAGTTTCTAAGTTTGAGAAGCAAGCTTGTGGGCCAGTGTCCTTGTACATAGTATAGCACTTAAAAAATAATTCCAAGGTTCCCTGGAAAACCAGTCCCAGGGTTCCTATATTCTGTAGTTTCTACCTGGATTATAACTGTTATTGGGTACCTGAATTTTGATTGGTTAGCCTTAATTATAGCCTGGCATGATCATGTAGAATCCTGAAAGTTCTATCAAGGCACCCATGTCAGTGGTGCTATGCTGGTCACAATTTGATATTATGAAATAAAAAATTTGTCATATCAATGCCTCTAAATATGTGTTATTTTTCTTTACCTAGGTTGTTATGGTAAAAAAAAAAAGGGGGGGGGTCATATCTCTTTCTCTGCTAATCCTGCTTTGATGAGTACTTTTTTTTTTAAATCACACCTACTAGAAGATATTGTCAATTATTAATTACTGGTGGTTTCCTTCAAATTATTCCTTTCTGTCTTCCCCCTGCCTGCCTTTTCTGTCTCTGAGCTACAGATGTGTGTGAGGTTTTGTTTTGGTCCGCCTGGCTGCTCTCAGAAGACCTGCTCACCTGTGTGCCGCTTCCTGACCTGCTTCCCAAGTTGAAGGCTCCATTTGCCAGTTTGGCTGCAGGCTTAAAACTGGAAGCTGATTCCTTGAGGACAGAGCAGGGCTTTGGCAGTGGAGATGCTGTGGCTGGACTTTGGGGAGTGGGTGAGGTGGTGATTAATAAGAGTATTCACCTGCAGGGAGGGATGGCAGATGAGCTGGGCAAGGGAGCAAAGTGTACCGGTGCTGAAACTAGTGTTAAAATTAAGAAACCCACCTACTCGCAATCATTCTTGACCAAAAGAAGGTAAGCGTTGTGCCCTTACCTAATTTTCATTTCTTCTAATTAACTACTTGTATGTGCTCTTTAATTTTCCAGATGGTCTAGGTTTCAGATTCAAGTGTCATGGTCACAGTTGGGCTCTGCTTGCTTGTTCCATTGTGGGTAAGGGACAAATGAAGGAATTAGGGCAAAGAGGATCAGGAGTAACATGGTTTGGACAGGCTGTAATGATGAAAATGCTTGGGGGAGAGGGCTGGGGTAGGAAGCAGAGACAAGGATACCACTAGAAGCCCTGATTTAGGAGAAGTAAGCAGATGCTCTTTTTATTTATTTTTAGAGATGGGGGTCTCACTGTGTCACCCAGGCTAGAGTGTAGTGGCTTTTCCCAGGCATCATTATGGCTTATTGCAGCCTCAAACTCTTGGCTTCAGGCTCCTGAGGAGCTGGGACTAGAGGCACAAGGCACTATACTGAGTTTGATGCTCTTTTTTTTTTTAGCTTTCCCCCCTAACCACAAATGTAGCGAGCATATCTACCAGCACCAGTCCTTTCTCGAAGAATCAGGACAGATCAGACTTCTCCTTGGCTCCACCTGTAGGCACGCCCAACAGAACACCACAGTGCTATTTTCCTCCCAGCCCTTGATGTCTTCTGTTTGGCTACAGCTTGAGTTCACTGGGCATTGGCTCCCCTCTCAGGCCAGCCAGCAAGTTGTTAGCTGCCAGCAAGGACATAGCGTTGCGAGTTCCATGGGTGGCACTGCCAATGTGGGGCAGGATCACTGGAAGGGAGTGGAAGAGGGAGATAAGAAGGGTGGTTTAAATCTTCAGTTGGGGGCCAGGCACAGTGGCTCACACCTGTAATCCCAGCACTCTGGGAGGCCAAGGTGGGTAGTTCACTTGAACTCATAAGTTTGAGACTAGCCTGAGCAAGAACAAGACCCCATCTCTAAAAAATAGCCAGGCATTGTGGCAGATACCTGTAGTCCCACCTACTCAGGAGGCTGAGGCAAGAGGATCGCTTGAGCCCAAGAGTTTGAGGTTGCTGTAAGCTAAGACACGACAGAACTCTACTGAGGGTGACAAAGTAAGACTCTGTCTTAAATTAATACATAAAATCTTCAGTTGGCCTTTTATTATGGCTTGTGTTTGCCAGTAAGAAAAATAAAAAGAAGTGGCCTGATCTAGGCCTTGCTTTGCCTTCCCTCCTGCTGCCACTAAGCACCCCTCTCCACCAAGGCTGAGGTTCAAAGGAACAGAATAAAGGGACTCCAGGCCACTGAAATGAGACACAAGTGGATGAGAGGTTTATATCGTAAATACGAGAATGTTGGCACTAGCAGGGGTCTTAGCACTAATCTAGACCCAGCCCTTCAGTTAATGGTATGATTTAACTTAAGAGTTTAGCAATGACCACCCACACCCTGTGTCCCTCAAAATGATGGCACAGAGCCATAGGGTTTCTGATCTACAGAAATAACTCCAAGATGAAGTGTAAGATAGCACAGGTCCCTTTGGTCCCACTATAGAGCAAGTGCTTATTCCCAGAGAATTGCTAGCTAGGTGTGGAGGCATCTGCTTGTAATCCCAGCTCCTTGGGAAGCTGAGGCAGGAGGATACCTTGAGCCCAGGAGTTTGAATCCAGCAGAGCAACATAGCAAGACCTAATCTCTTATTTAAAAAACATTCCTTAGAAAGCAATACCCAGTACCTGGAGCCCTGAGCTAAACTCCCAGGTCTTGGGGGATGGGGCTAATTTTCTTGGCTATGCAAACAGCCCTGACATTACAGCTAATGTTCCTTGAAGGCTGGAGTAGGAGGCGAGACTGTAGAGTTTCCAAGGGGTACAACATTGGGAGCATTCACTGGGGAAGGTGGTTAAAGACCTCCCGTTTGTGTTTCTATTCCAGAACTTAAAGGCAGGGACTGGCCAAGACAACCTAAGGGCTTGACCACTCAGTCTGAGGCAGAAGCCACACCGGCTACCCGAATAGAGAGAACTTAATATGAAGGATTATTAACTTTGCCTAAAGTTGTTAACTAGGTAACTGAAGAGGCAAAAAAAAAAACAAACTTGAGGCAGTAATTCTCAAAGTGTGGTCTCACGACCATCAGTATCAGTATCATTTGGGAGGTAGTGGGAAGTGCAGTCTTAGCCCCACCCCAGATTGACTGAGACAGAACCCCTCTAGTTGGGGCCCAGCAACCTGTGTTTGGTGGGTCACCCTTCCTGGTGACTCTGAGGAATGCAAAAGTATGAGAACTCCAGCACTAAGGTAACAGGGGTAGTAACTGCCTAAAGCAAGGACTAGAGGGACAGAGGGGAAGGGCAGAATTGTTAAAACCTGGAATATTGAAGGCAGGGCCACTCTGGAGCTGAAATTCAGACCTCTGTGGCCGGGGCATTGAGTGGCTGTTGCCTGTACCTCTGAGGGGGCCCAACAGGCCTGGCTGAGTGTTGGAAAAACTGCAAACTGGATTCTTCAGCAGCTACAGGAAGGAACTGGTGCTGCCAGCTGCCACTCTCAGCTGAGAGCAGGTCCCCCAATGTCCCACACTGATGGGGCCTGGCAGGGCTGGGACAGAGGGCCAGCCCCACAAGCAGAATAGAGAAGGAAGCTTTGCTACTGAGAGACAACAGCTTGATGATTGGCACAAGTTGTAAATACTGGTGTTTAAGTTACACTTAGTTTTCCACACTTAAACTGATAATAGAATTTATAGTTATGGGTTTTTACCCAGGAAAAGCTACAGGTGTAAGATATGTAGTCAGCCCACTCTTATTAAAAATAAATGTTATTTACAGCTCAATACCTATAGTTCAACAGCTAGGGCACCAGCCACATACACTGGAGCTGGCAGGTTCAAACCCAGCCTGGGCCTGCCAAACAACAATGACAACTACGACCAAAAAATAGCCTGGTGTTGTGGGCACTTGTAGTCCCAAGCTACTTGGGAGGCTGAGGCAAGAGAATTGCTTGAGCCCAAGAGTTTGAGGTTGCTGTGAGCTGTGATACCACAGCACTCTATCAGGGGTGAGATAGACTCTCTCTCAAAAATATATATATACATCTGGGCAGCACCTGTGGCTCAGTGGGTAGGGTGCCGGTCCCATATACCAAAGGGGATGGGTTCAAACCCGGCTCCGGCTGAAAGGCAACAAAAAAATAGCTGGGTGTTTGGCAGGCACCTGTAGTCCCAGCTACTTGGGAGGCTGAGGCAAGAGAATCGCCTAAGCCCAGGAGTTGGAGATTGCTGTGAGCTGTGTGACGCCACGGCACTCTACTGAGAGTGATAAAAGGAGACTCTGTCTCTACAAAAAAAAAAAAGTATATATATATATACTCTACATTCTGTCCCTTTAGGGACAGAGAGCCAGTTGAGTGTGCTCAGTTGGCCCCTTCCCATTCCGGACCAGTGTCACTAACAGTGTGAAGAGTAGGATCCTTGGGTGAGTCCCTTTGTGTTTGGCACTGTACCTCAGGAAGGGCCCCAGGGCAGCAGTGGGTTTTCTCTGGGAAAGCTGCAGTGCTTACCGCAGTTCTTCAGGGTTAGAAGAGGGTGGTTTGTAGGCAGTGGTTCTGGGGTTGTCACATCTAGGCCAGCAGCTGCGATCTGACCACTGGCCAAGGCCTGGTACAGGTCGTCCTGGTTTACCACATCGCCCCTGGGAATGACAGTGGTGATATGGTTACCCCTCGGCTCCCTCCACCCAGGCTGCCTTTAGGGCAGAACAACTCACACTCAGCACTGACTTTTAAAGTCTCAAGTTTTAGCGGATGCTTACTTAGAAATACAGGCCTTACCCTGCCACTTTCTAGCTGTGTGACCTTGGGCAAGAGTTCATATTCTCTGAGCCTTAGTCTCCTCCTCTGTAAGATGAGGAGAAAACCAGCTGACTCCCAGGAATGCTGAGCTTTCGCACGTGCACTATAGCATGAACAGGGCCCAGAAGTCTGCATGTGTTGTTTTTTTGGTTTTTTTTTTTTTTTTTCTGATACAGAGCCTCAAGCTGTTCCCCTGGATAGAGTGCCATGGCATCACAGCTCACAGCAACCTCCAACTCCTGGGCTCAAGCGAGTCTTCTGCCTCTGCCTCCCAAGTAGCTGGGACCACAGGCGCCCGCCACAATGCCCAGCTATTTTTTGGTTGCAGCCATCATTGTTGTTTGGCGGGCCCGGGCTGGATTCGAACCTGCCACCTTAAGTGTATGTGGCTGGCGCCTTAGCCACTTGAGCCACAGGCGCCGAGCCATCTGCATTTGTTTTGTGACCTATTCCAGCACAGCATGCCATCAGGACCCTGCCTAGAAAGGTCAGAGAAATGAGCATACACCCAACCCCCCCCCCCCATCGAAGTTAGCAGCCCCTGAAGTACAGGACTGGTTTTCTAGAGACTCCATACTGTGTGAGTTAACGAACAGTGCAGGGCCCTGTACGCCTGGATCCATGCAGGTGCTCAGTAAATAGCAGCTCTGACCACTGCTAGCCAGAAGCACTGCCCTGTACTACAGGCTTCACTCAGCCATTCTCACATCACTGTCACCTCCTCTTAGCTAAACTCTGGCAACTATAGGCACTTTTCAGGTAGATGAACCCTCGAAGTAACCTAGTTCAATCCTTTCCTCCAAATTTAACAGGTTGACCAGGTACCAGCTAAAAAGGGGCTAGAGAGGCAGACAGGGAAGGTATGCCCTCCATACATGCATAGCAGCAACCCCAGGGACATTTTTCTTTTTTTAATTTTGAGACAGAGCCTCACTATGTTGCCCTTGGTAGAGTGCCAAGGCATCACAGCTCACAGCAACCTCAAAGTCTTTGGCTTAAGTGATTCTCTTGCCTAAGGCTCCCAAGTAGCTGGGACTACAGGCGCCCAGCTATTTTTTTGTTGCAGTTGTCATTGTTGTTTAGCTGGCCCAAGGTGGGTTCGAACCTGCCACCCTTGATGTATGTGACTGGCACCATAACCACTGTGCTACAGGATGCCAAGCCACCCCTGGGACATTTGAGGAAGCAGGACAACTTGAGTTTTAGGATCAGACTTCCCAGAAGCAAAAGGTTCAAACTATCACTGCAGTCACAGTCAGACAGACCCAGGCTCAACAGCATAGGAAGCTGGCCTCTGGAGGGCCATTTGGACCATGAAGTCCACCCCTTTGTGGGGTAAGGCTTGCTCAAGGTTCCCTACTAAGTCCCTGCCCATCCTGCCTTCGCTCCCTGTATCAACACTACTGAGTGCCAGGCCCTGAGCCAGGCCAGGGCTGTTGCTGGGAACCAGCCAGGCTGGGCTTGGTCCTGATACTCTTCCTACTCACCCAGGCTCTCTTATATATCTCGTGTATTTCTGAGTCGGTTGGTTGGTTGATGGAAACCAGCCAGCTTGGCCTGGGATCTCATTACCAACCCATGAGGAAGAAGATCCCCAGATCACAGCAGTGGGGACAGCTCCTCTCTGGGTGACCCAGGGATGTCTACTGGCCCTAGGATACCTGCTGATGTTGACAAACACAGCTGTTTTCTTCATCTTCTGGAAGAAGTCCTTGTTGCAGAGCTCCTTAGTTGCAGGTGTTAAGGAGCAGGCCACGACGATGAAATCAGAGTGGGCAGCCAGCTGGGGGGCAGACACTGGGGAGGGCAGGGCTGGTCAGAGGTCAGGGACAGCAAGATGGGAAGACCAGACCCTTCCTCCCTCCTCCCATAACAGAAGCTCCCAAGATACTTCCTGAAAGCCTGTTCTCTACCTGGACAACCTGGATGACTGTAAAAAGTCAACAACCATTTACGGAGTCCAGGTCTATCACCATTCACCAAGCCCCTTCATGTAACAGATGGGGAAACTGAGGCCAGAGAGGGGCAGGAGCTTTTCAAAGTCACACTGGAGTCTGGAACACTCTAGCTTTCACCACCTTCAGGGCCCAAAGTGCCAAGGGGGTAAGCAAAGCTCAAGTCCAGCCTGCCCTCTGCTTACCACACTGTGCCCCACCAGGGAGCGGATCCACTGGGACTAAGGGGTGCACACAAAGGCCAGGGTACTGCCCACCAGTTTATTAAGGAAAGCGGGTGAAAGTGGTCAGCTCTCCCTCACGTTTGTCCTCATTCATGCTTCTCTGCTATACAAGGAGTGGTGACAGGGGACTCTGAGAGATAGGAGCCCTGGGGTGCCCTCCTGAGACCCGAGCACATTCCACACTCCCAGAGTTGGCCTGTGGTCTGAGGCAGCAGATCAGGCAACACCTGAAGGAGTGGCCACCCTCAGACACACAGGGACTTCTGCGCTCTGCTTGCAAATGCCACTATGTAGGGACACAGAGCTCCCCACTGGGCAGGGATGGGGCTCCAGTGGGAACCTAGGTTTTACTTACCGAACTCTGCCTGGAATTCCGCTGCTTCCTCAGGCCTGGGTTGGCGCCCTGTGTATAGAAATCTCTGGACGCCGAAGGGTTTCAGTCGCCGAGCAATGGCCTGGCCTAGAGGCAAGGAGTCAAGAGTCCAGGGCTGTTCCCAACCCTCCGGGCAGTATCCAACAGACTCTCAGGGGACAGATCTTTCCACCAGCACAGCCCCAGTGTTAACTGGCCCCTTCTTATCCACAGCTAGGGGCTGCCCTAGTGTAACCAGCCCCCAGCCAGCCAACACTGCCCTCAGGGACCTGGAGACAGCTCCTCTGCGGCTGTGACTGGCTGACACTGCCTTCACATGGTCCCAACCATCTCGAAGGCCACTTGACAACCTTCTCTGAGACTAGAACTGGTATCTCAGGAGATGCCTGGTCAAGCAGTTCCCTCCTTCCTTCTGGACCCTCTATTTTTGTGAATGCATCTCAGATGTCTCAAGACTTTTTTGTTTTCAGTCTTTGGTTTTGGCCGGGGCCGGGTTTGAACCCAACACCTCTGGTATATGGGGCCGGCACCCTACTCCTTTGAGCCACAGGTGCTGCCCTAACCTCTCAAGACTTTTTCGTGGCAATATCAACTCGCCCCAAACCTACAAGACCTTTTCATACATGCTGCTTCTGAGACAGGCTTGACTGGTTGGGTTTTCAGACTCAGAATATGCCCAAAGCTGCTGAGTTCCTCCAAGCAACTCTAGTGAGAGAGGCAGAGCTGCTAGCTTACCACATGCTCTACCCTCACTCTTACCCCTGCACCAGGCAGGAGGGAACCACTCAAAGCTGCCTGGCTTGGTCCAAACCTTTCTTTTTTTTGAGACAGTCTCACACTTTGCCCTGAGTTGAGTGCCATGGCATTGTAGCTCACAGCAAACTTAAACTCCCGGGCTTGAGCAATCCTGCCTCAGCCTCCCAAGTAGCTGGGACTACAGGCACCCACCACAATGCCCAGCTACTTTTCTTTTTCTATTTTTAGTAGAGACAGGGTCTCAGTCTTGCTTAGGCTGGTCAGCCCAAGCCTTTCTACTAGATTTCTCCAAACTGAGGCCACAGAAGAAAAATAGCTCTGCCTTGTCTGCAGAGCTGCTGGGAAACTCTGCCCACTGAGCTCTTGGGGCTGAGTTAAGGCTTCACAAGTCATCTGCTTTCAAGAATCCAGGCCTCAGTGTTCCTGGGCCTGGAACCACCTCTAAAGGCCCCAATCCAGTGTTCCCAGCCTTCATCTGTTCTTTACTGAGCTGGAATCATAAAGAACCCTGGCCCTTAGCAACTTGCTTCTATCATCTAGTAAGTTCTCAAGGAACTCCTCACTCCTTCAAATGTATTCATTTGCTGTATTTTACAAAAGTGGCATCTCTTGCTAAAGATATATCCCCACTGCCTGCAAAGTGCCCTGAGATGGTGTGGGCAAGGCAACCCTTTCCAAATTACTTTCAGCATTCAGCCATGTGGTGCCAGGGACTCAGAAGCAAGCCATGAGGGCCATGACATCTGGGGGCAGGCAAGGGGGCAGCTGGGAGCCTCACCTATGCGCCCCAGCCCGATGATGCCGACAGTACTCTGCGTGAGTCCATAGCCACACATCCACAGGGGCTTCCACGAGGTCCAGCCTCCGCTGTGGGGAGGAACAGGGGTGAGAAGCCCAGCCTCAAGCAGACCCAGTACCCCTGGCAGTGGTCCAAAGTATGAACCTGCCCTCAGGTCACAAGACTGACAGTAGACTCAGCCACTCAGTGCTGCGGGGAAGCAGCAGGAACTCCTGTTTTAAAGCCATTAGGAACACAGATATCAAGCCCTGGAAGGGGCCTCATCCCATTTTACAGAAGGGGAAACTGAGGCCAGAAAAGGTGACCTGCCTGATGTCACATAGCCAGGGGAGAGTTGGGAGCAAGAGGCTACAAACTCAGGATTTGCAATTCAAAACAAGTTCTCTCAAACCTCCAGGACAGCCACAAAGAGCAAAGCCACAAGGCCCACTCTGTGTTGCCACTTCTGACCAAGGTGGCCACTCTTAGACGAACCAGAGAGTAGGACATTCAGATCGAGTCTAGTGAACCCCATGGCTCCCCCTGCCCCAGCACTTCAGGTCCCCATTCTCTGAGGGCCACTTGCACGCCCCAGGCCAGCCCTGCCCGTGGGATGTCTTCCCCAACTCTTGACATACAGGACCCAAATCCCTGATCTGAAACCCTCAGGCCAAATTTTTAAATTGTTTGGTTTTTAGAAAGGCAGTGTGGGTTTGGTGCTTATAGCTCAGTGGTTAAGGCGCCAGCCACATACACTGTGGCTGGCAGGTTCCAACCCAGCCCGGGCCTGCTGAACAACGACAACTACAACTAAAAAATAGCTGGGTGTTGTGGCGGGTCTCTGTAGGAAGACTGAGGCAAGAGTCTTGGAAGGCTGAGGCAAGAGAATTGCTTAAGCCCAAGAGTTTGAGGTTGCTGTGAGCTATGATGCCACAGCCACTCTACTGAAGGGGACATAGTGAGAGTGTCTCAAAAAAAAGAAAGGCAGTGTGGTGCGCAGGGTGTGTTCTGCATCACCCAGCAGTGTCAGCAGCACCCTGTTTTAAGCGCAACGGTGTGTGGGCTGCAGAGCTCAGGAATATTCACATAGAGTGAAAGAAATAAAAACCTAAATAGCCTCATGTTAGTGCAGTTAGGTTTTGCTCCCCAAAGATTTATGAAAGAACTTTCAGCACTAAGAGCTTTTTAGATTTCAGCATCATGGGTGAGGACAGTGGACCCAGGCCTCTCTCTCAGTGTTCAAGAGGACGCCCACCTGCTGCTCTTCCAGGAAGCAATCCATACTCCTCCCCCACTCCTGTGCCAACCAGCAGAGATGACTTGTCCCTCCCTTATCCTCTACTCTCATGACTTCATCTCCAGCCATTTATTGCAGGTCTATGGCCCTCACTAGACCTAGGGACAGGGACCATGCCTGGGCCCAGCTGACACTGGGGCCCAGGAACCTGCTTGTAAGCAGAGCCAACTTTCCCACCGGTGCTCACTTACTTCTTCACTTCTTCAATGGCCTCTGGCAACCGGCGGCAGGTGGTGAGTAGCAGGGACACTGCAAGTTCAGCAGTGGCGTCTGTAAGGACATCTGGAGTGTAGCCCACTCGGATCCCACTACAAATGAGACAGCTGGTATGAGCATCAGCCTCGAGAACCTTCACCAACGTCTACTGCTGGGACGTTTCCATGATGTTACTTTGCTCCCTTCTTGCTCTGCCTGTCAGGAAGCTCAAAACTATAAAGGAACACTTAGGAATGATTAGTCCTCATCCCCATGTTGATTACCTCCCATTTTGAGCAGAATATGAAGATGGAAGATCAAAGTTCAAGGTCTGGGGCAAGGGGTCTTTCTAAATGCCCTCATCTGAAAGGGAAATTATACTTGCCTTTTGTACTTCAAGGGGTTTTTGTGAGGATCAAAAAAAAGATAATGAATGAGAAAGAGTGATTCCTAGATAGAAGTTATCTACTATTTCTGATCTCTCAGGATTATTGTAACTGATCTGTACATATGTGGACAGATTTTATCATCAGCTACCTTAAATCTCTGAATGGCTGAGGGACATGAAGTGAAAACAAACAGCTCCTCTTCCCCCACCTCACAGTCACTCCAGGTCCAACTTCTAAACCCAAGGTGCAATTACCGCTTCTTGATTTCATCCAGAGCCAAGTGGTCAACACCCACGGACAGTGTGCTGATGACTTTGAGATTGGCTCCTGTTGCACAGAAAAGGCATCATTAATACCTTTCCTCTTGGAATTTAAAGCCACATTGCTGGGGACTAGCATGGGGACACTTGCTTATTATTATTTTCTTAGAGTAAAAGGAATAGCTGATATCACTGCTCTTCAGTTAAAACTCTGAACTATCCTTTCTTTTTTTTGAGACAGTCTCACTATGTTGTCCTCAGTAGAGTGCTGAGGCGTCACAGCTCACAGCAACCTCAAACTCTCGGGCTCAAGTGATTCTCTTGCCTCAGCCTCCCAAGTAGCTGAAACTACAGGTGTCCACCATAACACCCAGCTATTTTTTGGTTGCAGTTCTCATTATTGTTTGGCAGGCCCAGGCTGGGTTTTAACCTGCCAGCTCTGGTGTTAGTGGGCTGGCACCCCAGCCACTGAGCTACAGGGGCCAAGCCTGAACTGTCCTTTTTGACAGCTGTGGACACTCTGGCTCAGGGAAGTTAAATGGCCTGGTCCAGTCTTAAGCAGAGCTGGGGTTCACACAGAGCCTCCGTCACCAGTACCCCATTCCTATTCGCTGTACTATTCACCCCATGAAGACTCAGGTCTCCTTCAACCACACTTGAGGCCTCCCCATGGACACCTCTGATAGCACCAAGAAGGCAGTTGGAGTGTGACATTCTCACTCCCTCTCCTCCAAACAGGGCACCAGAAACTTCTAGGCTGTCAGGCAGGGGTTACCTCAGTACTGACTCACAGGGAGCCTTCTACATCCAGCAGCTGAGTCTGAACCTCTTCTTAAAACTGTCACAACCACTTCACAGGGTGATGGTCCCCCAGCCCAGGGCTGGAACCTGTGGCTGGCAGGAAACATATCCTGGGGTGCCTGTTGGCGCTTGGCACTGAGCTAGGTCCTCCCGCTTCTATACACAGGCCCAGGAGGGGCAGGGTCTTGTGCAAAGTCACAAAGCAAGGTTGTGGCAGGGCTGGAGGAGAGCCCAGGGCTTTGGTTGCTGTCCTCTAGAGCCCACTGTCTCCTCACCATGGTCTCTACCCTTCTAGGGTGCCCCAAGGTTCACAGCAGCAGGGAGGGGCAATGTGTGTGCCAGATGGAGCTGCAAACTGCCCCTCTGGCCTGATATTGCCATAAACACACTCAGAACCCAGGGAGAGCCCTGCAGAGTTGCCTGGGAGCCAGGAGCAGCAGGGTGATGTGCCCCACGAGGCTGACACCTCGCAGTCCTCCCCAGCCCTGGCCAGTGCACCCACCTGCGGCATCCAGGAGCCTCTTGTCCACGCGGTCAGAGAGAAGGCAGAGCAGGCCATGGGCCCCTGCCAAACCCCGTTCCAGCTCCTTGCCCGGAATGGGCTCATCTGAATCCCACTGCTCCACCTCACAGCTGAGGGGAAAAGAGAGGCAGGCAGCTGCACACGTGCCCTGGTACTGAGAGCTAGGAAACTCCACCTTCTGTTTGCTCTGACCCCACTGTCTGGGACTAGCTATGAGGAGTCAAAGTCAGGCCTGGGTAGCCTCAGAACTCAGAACTGTCCTGAGAGAGTGGTGGGAGAATGAAGGCTGTCACAGAGGAAGCCGACAGGGCTGAGGGGACCCCAAAGCAGAGCCTGAACTGCAAGGGAAAGTCCTGGGGATGGATCTCAGCACAATGCAAGAGCTTTCTCCCACTCACAGGGGGTCTCGAGTGGCCAAGCAGCAGCCCACTGTAGGGAAGGGCAGTGTGAGTATCTGTGGGGGGTGTTCATACATCATACAGGGTGTCTTACGAGTCCAGAAAACTACCAGACTGGAGATATTATGAGACGAAGCAACTGCACGCCAAGAGCTTCAGGGCGGCTTCCATGGCTGCTCGTGAGAACCAGGCTTTTTTCCCAGTGGAGCTGCTCTGCCTCCAGCCCTTGCCAATGAATTCAGTGCAGCCCACACGCAGGGAGCGTCTATGTGTGCTCAGGACACTCACAGCACCTCGCCCCCTGAGCCCCAAGCGCTTTCATCTCCCTTTGCACCAGCAGGGCACACAGTGAGCTGCTGCTACTACTAGTGCTGTGTTTTCCACTTTCCACTTTCTCCTGCTTCTACAAAGCAGGTCCTTAGCAAAGGTTTTGTTGCCCTGAACGAAATCTTTAAATCTCATTTTCCTCTAGAATTGGTTGCTAAGACTGGGTCCCACCTCTTCCTGATACTGGAAATGCAGATCTGATCATATGCAGTGGAGAGGGCTGAGTACAAACCCCAGCCCCACCACCTGCGAGCTGTATGACTTCAGACAATACTTAGCCCCTCCCAGTATCCAGTTTTTAATCTGTGAAGTGGGAATTATAATACTGACTTCACTGTGTTGCAATGAATAAACATTTATGTATATGAAGCACCTGGCAAGGCTGGCAGACAGAAAGGGTTCAGTTTAAAAAAGGTCTTCAAAGGTCCCTAGCCAAACATCCAAGGGGGCAGGTCAGTGATCACCATGGTCCCTGACCTCATCTGCCTGGGGGAGGGTCAAGAATTAACAGCTTGGACTTTGCCTTGCCTCACGGCCAATTTCTCTATCCAAAGGTCATGACCCTCTCCAGGTCCCCCTCCTACACACCTAGCGCCTAGGGGAATTGCAGGTCCCAGGGTCATCGCAAGTGGGGAGAGCTGGGCCCCAGAGAACTTTTTCTAAGTCTTCCCAAAACTCTGGCAGGTCCCAGCTGGACACAGTTGAAAAGTTCGGTCCAGGCCCAAGCGCCAGACTTGGCTCTGCCGTGTCCTTGGGACCTTCCAGTCCTCCTCCCTAACCCCCACCCCTGAAAAACTGGGCCCTCTAAAAGCCACCCCTAGTCCGCCTTGGTGCAGCTTCGGGCTTGCCTGAGGTTGGGGGCGGGCACCCGCAGGGTGGCCAGGGCACTGGTTCTCTGGGCTCTGGGGATTCGTTCCCACACCACCCCCAGCAGGGTGCTCGTGGAGGGGGGCCGCGGAGCGGAGGGAAGGTGTCGGGCTCT
This sequence comes from Galagoides demidoff, assembly GCA_963574575.1. Classification (NCBI taxonomy): domain Eukaryota; kingdom Metazoa; phylum Chordata; class Mammalia; order Primates; family Galagidae; genus Galagoides; species Galagoides demidoff. Next base: position 22,867 of record CAUYQV010064281.1, read on the forward strand.
TACTCTGCAGCCCGGGTGAGCGCAGCAATGCCCTCGGGCGGGATCCGGCGGGTGACGAACACCTTCATGAGTCGCACAGGCCTCATCTACAGTGCAGCTGCGTGACGCGGACTTGGCCGGGCAAAAGCAGGACGGGAAATGGGTTGGCACTGGAGCTGAAGGGGCGGGGACTAGGGCAGGGCCTGAGCTGAAGGGGCGGACCTGGGACGGGACCGAAGCCGAAGGGGGCGGGCCTAGGGCGGAACCAGAGCTGGGAGTGTGGGTCTCCGCAAGGAGAGTGTGGGATTGTGCTGTGTGGTGACTGGGCATGTTCAGGGAGTGACAGTGACAGTGCGCCTTTGTGGGGTATAAGTGTGGGCTCCAAGCGTGCGCCTTGTGCATTATGTGCCATGCAGCCCTACCGAACTAAGATTTGGCGCGATGCTGCCAAGCATGACACCCACTGCCCCAGAGGCTGGGACTGGCAGGCGTGCCTTGGGGTCGGTGGGTGAAGGGGCATCCCCAGGAGAGTTCTGTGTAAGTGTGTGTAGGTGTCTTTACCCCAGTTAATAGGCTGTCAGAACATGGGGTGTTGCCATAATGAACCATCCCCATTCTCAGGGCCTGAGTGCCCTGACCGTCCAAGCTAGGTCTGTTCCATCTTGGCCACACTGTTCCAGGCAGGGATCTCAGGTCACTCACACTGGGCTCTTAGCCCAGCCTCATGCATGTACTCTCAAGAGGCTGAGTGTTGGCAGTTTGAATCAGAAATGACCTTTCTGGTATTTAGCGCAGTTCTGTACATGAAACCCGTAATTGTGAGGGAGTTTTAGCTGGTCATGACCATCCTCACCCCTGGCTTGCTGGATCCTGCTGAATGGAGGCCATTTGTGCGCAAGCCTGTTCCCAGGCCAAGCCTTTTGTCTTCTGTTAATCAGTGAGTGTCTTCTGTTAATCATCTGAGCCGAACTCCTCCTACACTCCAGGACAAACAAGGACACTGGGCCCTAGACAAACCTGTGAACAGGGAGGAGCGGGGGAGACAAGTTAATAGGTCCCTCTCCCCAAAGCAATGCACACAGCTAACACTCCACAAGTGCTACTGGGTGGGGGCAATGGAGCCAGAACATGGAGCCAGCTGAGGGCCCAGGAAGCGAAATCTGCTAACATGGAGGAGGCCTGAACTGGACTTCACTGGGTAAAAGTCTTTGTCATAACAAGTAGCCAACATTTACGGAGCTCTTAGAAAGTCCCAGGCTCGGCGCCTGTGGCTCAATCAGCTAAGGCGCCAGCCACGTACACCTAAGGTGGCGGGTTCGAATCCCCAGCCCGGGCCCACCAAACAACAATGATGGCTGCAACCAAAAAATGGCCGGGCGTTGTGGCGGTCACCTGTGGTCCCAGCTACT
>CAUYQV010064282.1:0-10070 GCA_963574575.1 Galagoides demidoff
GTAGCTGCCGGCCGGGGCTGCAGAAGGAGTGAGTGGCAGAGCCCGAGGTCAGAGCCAGATCTGTCCTTTCCCATCGCCCACCCTTGGCCTCTACTCCCTACATGAGTTACAGGAGGGGTAATTTGCAGGCCTTTCATTAACTCAACCTTCCTTTTCAGTCCTCTCATTATCCATTCAGGATACTGTGGGAGAAGCGGCAGGACAGGGAGAGAGAGGGGGAAGAAAAAAATCCTGCTATCCCAGGAATGTGGGATCTACGAAGATGGCAGATGTGAAATTGCTGGAGGGAGCATGCCACACAAGCACCAATGCGATATCAGAAGCCAGCGATTTTATTTTCCTGCTAAAGCAACAGAGTATTATGAAATTAAAGTCATAATTGGGCCTCGAATGCTAATAGGTGCAGCTGTATAACCCAATCAGTAAACAAAGACGATGACAGAGAGAAAGGAAATAGAACGTCAGACTGTGTGAGGACTGGATATGCAGCCCCGAGAATCTGGAGAGGCAGAGGCCTGAGTGTAATGTCAGCATAAAATACAGAAAATAATGTTTCTCAGGTCGGGGGAAATGGTTCGTATACTCTGGCAATGCTGTAATCATAAGTATTGGATGTAAGTAACTAAAGAACAGTAGCCTACCAGGTAGGAAACGTTTTAACAGAAAGGTTAACCGCAAAATAGCAAGAACTCTGATGTGTGGAAGAGAAAAATTACTTAACATTTTCACTTGGTAATTTTTCAGACTACTTTGGTCTATTCTAAACACATTCCAGAATCCTTCAACATTTGGCAGGAGCTGATGAATGCTGATGACTTAACAGGGGCCTGTTCCGGCCGAAGTTTTCAGGATGCCCTGACACCGTATCAAGTTTCACTAAAATACTGTCCAGGAAAATGTTTTGCTGCACTCTTTGAAAGAGCAACATTGTGTCAATAATGGCTGACAATTGGAGGAAAGTATGATAACTCTCTAACACAAAGACCGCCTGCCCCTCTGGTTTTCCTCCTTCCATGAGTAACAAATAGGGGGGGATTGTTGAAGTTAAAACCAGAATTAAACAATCTGCAGGTGTTACTTCTGTCACTGACCTATCTACTGCCCAGATACTGGTCAGACCCAACATCTGAATGGGGTAAAGTCATCATCTATTGGGCAATGCATGCGTAAACGGAGTTTTCAGGCTTCTGCTTTGAACATAAATTATGCATTATTAAGCTGGGATTTGTCAAAGAGGAACATCCACCTGAAATCAATTTGCTGCAGATTCATTTGAAAATGTAATGACAAATATTCAGTTGAAGACCAGCATTCCAATCTGTGCATACATATTTATCAATTTCTTCAGGAAAAATATTGCAGGTGGCACTAAAAGAAATTTGTATTTTGGCACTAATCTCGTTCATTTCGTAGATGCAGCACGGTATCTTACATACAGCCAAGGTCAGTGGGAGTATAATGCGTTCTTAAAAAGGAGAGAGTGCCTGCTATTTTAAAGGTATTTTAGGGACAGCAGAGCATATGGTGAATTACAAGACATCATCTGTGTCCTTAAGGAACCTGGAAAATTTGGGTGAAATAGTTGACTATATTAAAAGATTTTAATGTAAAGCAGTACAAGTGATTGATACGGAAAATAAAACTCAGAGAGGGACAGCGATTCTGAGTTAGCTGATTATGTGAGATCACTGAATATGTTACCTCTGCACAGTTCAAGACAGCCAGCTGGCACAGCTGATGACCCAGTCTAGTATTTCATTAATAAAAAGGAATTCGTATTATCTTACATTTTGGCTAATAACTACGTCAAAGCCTCCCAGTGCCTTAAAAGAGACACCAAACTTTTACCTGCAAGTCTGTGCGGCTTCCCATGATCTGTTCCCTTCTGCCTCTTCTCCTGCTCTGTGTCTTCACTTCCCACTCCTGGCTCCAGCCTCATTCAACTGCTTCTGGGAAGGGACCTGACTTACTGCCGTCTTGTGCCTTTGTGCCTGTGGGTTTCCTCTGCCCCGACTTTCCCATGATCAGCTGTTCCTCATCACTCCGTTCTCACCTCCACCATCACCTCTTAAGAAATGCCTTCCTTTGCCATCTCCTCTAAGAAGCTCCCCTAAATGTATCATTTTCTACACATCAGTTTATCTTGCTTTTTCCTTAGTACTATCTTCTTTACTTATTTACTTCTCTTTGGGCGGGCTTGTCCCACTGGAAGGGAAGCTCTGTTGGGAAAGGGATCTGTCTGAAGTCTTCAGCAGAAGACTTCACCTACGTCTGGCTCATCATGTTCAAACCCTATCTGCTGATTGACTCAGTCAAAGCCTAACTACAGGAATGGCAAAGCTTGAAAGTAAATGTATAAATGAGAGATGCAGGAAGGGTATTATTTGTAGGTCAATCCTTAAAGAGAAGTTTGAGGTTTCTAAACTCTATAGTCAAGGATGGAGAAGATGTCCCCTTTTGTTTTTCAGGCATGTATACCATCACCCTATAGCATAAAATAAATCCAGTTTATCTGTGATTTGCATGCATAGATAATAAAAGAGAGTAAAGGCTATTTGTAGAATGATACTGGCTTTCATGTACATTATTTCCACATAATTTCTTTCTTACTCATGTATGTTCAGTAACCTTCCTGCTGTCCAGCTGGTTGGACATTGGACAGCTCACCCACCCCTAACAAATTTTGTGAATGTGATGGAGCATGATAACATGTTTGCAAGTATGCTGAAGAATAGAAACACTGTTATGTAACCAAAACTTTATAATTATACCTCTTCAGAGGGAACATTCTACTCTAAGCCCCCCCAAAATAAGAAGATTCTAATTTACTTGCACTATACGTACAAAAAGTTAAAAGAGAATGTTTATCGTTACAATATACTAAGACTTAATGCTTTTCTTCATAGAAGTAAAGGAAGTACTTCAATATCATAGATATTCCTTTTAATGTTTCTTAATTTAATGTTGAACGTTAATGTGGACCTTGGCAGAATCAAAAGAAATCTAAAGGATTAAAATGAGAATAAGTAGACTAGATTATTCCAATTGGACTCCACACATTTTTCTTTACACACATTTAATTTAACATGAATCTCAGCAATAGTTTTGAAAAGTGAGTACCTCTTAAGAGACTTTTCGTTACTTTTAGTACCACTCTCTGGGTCCTTACAGCCACTTTAAAATTAAGGTGGCTTGGGGAAAAACTCCTACCCTTCCTGAAAAGAAGCTTTTTAAGTAAAAACCTTTTTTTTTCCCTTTTCTTAATTTTATTCTCCCAGCTATTTCCTTTAATGTACTCGCTGATATAATGCAAGATAATGTCGCTCCTGAGTTCTGAACATGGAGTTATGGATTGATAATTTTGTAGGTTAGAACATTCAGTCAGAAGCCTCATTAGATGACGATGTCCTCTATCTTATTCTACAATTTCTCATATATCCATACGTCTATCTAAACACAAAAGGCAGTGGCTGCTCTCTGCCGAGAGATGAAGCGGAAATCTCCATTACAATGCTTCGTCTCCGCGATGAATGCGCCCCATTCTCAGCTGTCTTCCTTGTATTAACTGATGTCATCTTGTGGATTTGTAGCCTTGTCTAAACTGCTCTTGCAATGACATTAATAATGAAAAGATACATCAGGAGGAGCCGTTATTAATATATAACACTAATTACATCAAACATTGTTTTGTCTGGCACTACTATATTACGGGAAAAACTGCCCTCCCGTGCTCACTTGATGTCAACATCGTCTATACATGAAGAACTATATTTTGAAAGGGAGGTTGGTTAACTCTTTTTAAAGTCTTATGAAAATTGGCTTTGAAATTACTATATATCACCAACCGAGCCATTATATAAATTTGCTTTTGTGAATGAAGATCAATCTGAGTAGCAAAAGTTTAATAATACAAACCGAATATGAATTATTCAGAAAGGAGCAGGCATCTCGTGTTTTCCTTTAATGAAAATGCAGATAATAAAAGTGGAAATGTCGTACCAATTTGGGGCTTTCTGCGATTTTGTGCTTCCCACTCATGTAACTATAAAAATGCTCTGTGGTATGGAAAGAGCATGAAAATCACCATATTTAAGCAGACTGAATCAATACGTGCCTTTAGCAGCTAGAACTTCCCTTGCTAGTTACATACTCAAATATCTTTTTTTTGCAGTTTTTGGCCGGGGCTGGGTTTGAACCTGCCACCTCTGACATATGGGGCTGGCGCCCTCCTCCTTTGAGCCACAGGTGCCGCCCAACATACTCAAGTATCTTGCAGACAAATGATTAGATATGGAAAGAAGGAAACTAAGTCTTATTAATCAATAACTAACAGCAGAACATGACATGTTTAAAACTGTATCAGGGATTATAAGGGAATGTGTAAAATGGTCATGGTCCTAAACTCTCCTCTTATAGGCAGCCTAGTTCCAAAAATGTCCCAGAAATGGGTCTGTAAGAAGGTGCTCTAGGTGTTGGCGACAGAATTACCATTCTATTTCTCATTTTTCTGTCCCATTATTTCTCACTTCTTTATCTTCCAGTTCTTTTAAAGTAACACAATCGCTCTCTGTCCCCACCCACCCACCCCCTTGTTTTTTCAGTTTGTTTTCTATTAATTATTTGAAGAGAGCCCAGCATCCCGAAGGGTGAGATTTCCTGTGTCCACCTGGTGACTTTATAAACTCCGATCATAGGCAAGAAAAGAGGTGAAACTCCTCCTCTTCATCCTTTCTCTTCCGCCCATTGACCTGCGCACTCGGAGCTGGTCCAGTAGTTCCTCAAGTTGGCCCCAGCGAGGTCCTTCTTTGTATGGTTAGAAAGACAAATAAATGCCGGTAGTTCTCAGAGTGGTGGAGCCCTCTGTGAGAAGATTGTGCTTAAAACAGAAGTCTATCTCAGGGATGTTGTCAGAGGATGAAGTGGGTGCTTGATTAGAGGCTGAGGAATTTTCAGTAACTCAATCACTTACATTGCTCATACAGAGGAAACATGTCACCACCATCTGCAAGTGTCACACGAGGCAAGTGGGCAAAGAAAAGAAGGGGCAACCGACAAGACTTCGATTTCCATAAAGATGTTAATTATGATATATTTTCTGTTTCCATTAAATGCTATATTTTTGAGTCTAGGGCAAAGTATCAATATCTGCAGGAGGTCGTATCTGAGTGGAGAGAAGAATCAAGCATTGTTGGACAAAATAGGAGCCTGGGAAATTTTGAATCTCTGGTTCTTAGCATTGACCTGGCCGTCCTAGGGTACCTATTAAAACGTAAAAAAAAAAAACAAAAACAAAACTAAGATGACATTCTAAAGAGGAAAATTAAATTCAGCAAATAGGGTCTTGGAAGAAAGTGCTTTTCAAATAATAATTGAAGAAATTGCATCGGTAATGCTAATTTAAATAGGTCTATAAACCAGAAATAAATGGTATAATCTGTGTATAGGGAGAAATCAAGACTAACATAGTTTTGAAATTAAGGAGGCAGAATGTGGAGTTGGCTGTGAAAACGAATGTGCCGTAATGCTCTTTTTGGCCCTGCGAGCAGATCCACCATAACTTCTGTTTATTCTGTACACTCTGAAAGGCTGAGAACTGAGGAGGTAAGTTTAGTCAGGGTGCGTCACAAAAAGAAAACCAAGCAAAGAGTAAGATGGATTTTAGTTGGCCAAAGAATGTTTCAAAACTACTCTACAAAATACATAACCTTCAAAAGAAGAATTCTATTGCATACCTATCTCACACTCCGGGACTATCCTAAAATTTTTAAATTTGAATGACATATCAAAGTGACCAAAAACACTGTAACTTTATCAATCTGATGAATTCTCAGGACTGATTCGTTTGCTATTTATTGTATTAGCTCATTTGCTATTCATTGCTATTTGTGCTTTTATCATCATAACTTAGCATTAATTACCACAGCATTAAAATAAAATGCCATTGTTATTCCATACTAATGACATAAATGTCTCAAAGTGACACCCATGCCTAGCAATTTATTATTTATACTTAAGACCTTTCTTATAAGTCAATATATTGATTATGTTTCATTAGAGTTAGCTAATTAAAAAGGTATTAAAGTCCCTTAACACTTTACCAAAATTCAGAGAGAGGTGCCATTCTATCATCTGAGAGCCAGAATTTAATCTTTAATTGAATCTTGATCTTATAAGTGAGGAGAAAAAAAACATAATTTTCTTGGGCGGCATCTGTGGCCAGTGGGTAGGGTGCCGGCTCCATATACTGAGGGTGGCAGGTTCAAACCCGGCCCTGGCCAAACTGCAACAAAATAATAGCTGGGCATTTTAGTGGTTGCCTGTAGTCCCAGCTACTCAGGAGGCTGAGGCAAGAGAATCACCTAAGCCTAGGAGTTGGAGGTTGCTGTGAGCTGTGTGACACCACAGCACTCTACCGAGGGCAATAAAATGAGACCCTGTCTGTAAAAAAAAACCATAATTTTCTTTTAAAGAAGAGCATTATTTTTTCTTATTGTAATATATTTAATTTTATTCAATGTCTATCCAAGTAAAAATTACTTTTCCAGTGTTTTTTTAAGATGACTTAGAGATGTTGTAAAAATTAGGTCCTAAGTATAATTTATCTCCATGTCATGCTCATCCATCAAAAGAGGTTTTAAGTCTCAATCTGACATTTAGTACATTATCTATTCCTCCTAATTCAGTCTATATTTTGCTTCTCTTATCTTTGCTAACATAATTAGTTAGCATGTTTTTTCTCTTTTGTCAATAAAGGGCAAATCTGACTCTAATCTTAGTTCAGTTACTTATCCCAACCATCTGATACGAGGTCTGGATCACAATAGGCCTCACTCATTGAGGCTCCCATTTTGCAGGTTTCCCCTGGACTGGTCCACACACTCTGGATTTTGCAGTTTACCCCTGGACTCTGGAATAGGAAAACCAAAAGGCATTTGTGTCACCGGGAAACCCAGGTGGGTCAAGAGCCCAGATCTAAGAAAATTTGACTAGCAAACTCTGCAGCTAACTATAGTTCCACCCACTGTCTAAAAGCACTCTATGTAAACATCACTTTTCTGTTAGGAATTATCAAATTTAGGAATATAAAAGAATCACTAAGTGTCACCCCCAGAAATCCTGGTACCCATGAGTCTGTCAGTAAGGCCCACTTGCTGCATTTTTACCAAGTAAGTCCTGGAGGGCTAATGTGGATGACCAATGCTGAGTACATTGAGAAATAGGCTAAAATTCTAGAAGATAAAAGATTTCTAACAGAATGTATACCTCTTATGAGATTATGCAAATGAATCTTTTTTTTTTTCGTATCTTTGAAAGTCTAACCTACAGTTTGATCCCATTGCTCAAGGATCAGAACAGGCTAATAAGAAAAGCTTCAGAAAGACCCGTGGTCCCAAGGTGAGAACCTGGAGCCTCTGGATGTGAAGGAAAGCGCAGAGTTCGAAAGAACTCAGAAAAGTTCTCACAAGAGATCTGTCCTTTCTCCAACGGCTCAGTTCCTTGGTCTAATCTGAAACTAGTTTTAAAACCCAGGGATGGACAAAAACAAGTAACTCTTTTCTGTGACTCTAAGTAGTTCTAAGCAATGTGGGGGAAATGAAATATGCTTAAAGTTTTTAAGTAAAAGTAATATGAATTGATAAATAGTGTAGCCCTCTACAGAACGTAGTGTGAATACTTAACACCAAGTGTGTGTGAAGGCACGCGTCCGTCCCGTCACCTCAGGTTTCAGATGTGTTACCTCCTCTGATTTACGGGTACAAGGACCTAAAAAGAAGACATCACCTCACTGCTTCACACCACAAAATCATCCAATTTGTTACCTATATTAATCTTTGAAAATTGCAGAGATATACAGGTCCAGGTCTATAGTTATATGTTGTTAACGGATTTACATGTAAATCTGCTAATACAATCCTGATTGGTGTTAAGATTTGTGTAAAAATACTGATTATTTATAACCTAAATGATTTTAAATTAAATGTGATGATCTACAGCTACTATGATATCATGTCTGATTTCCCTAAAACTTAAGTAGGTTTTGGCTATAGTCTAAATGTGTCTCTTTGCAGAAAACAAAATAAGTATCAGTAATATCAAAAATAAATTTTACTGGGAAATAAGAACCATCAGTTTAATGGGCATATATAATTAGGATATTATTACACACACACACACAAATATATATATATATACTTGTGTGTGTGTGAACACACAGGATGTCTGGAAAGCATCCAGCCATGTGACTTGGAAAGTAGAGATAGTCATTGCTGGACTCTTTCCAGACAGTCCTATACAAAGGCAGAAAGGGAGAGTCATATTGGCCATTTTTTAGATTATATGAACCATCATTTTTTTCTTAAAGTCTTAAACCAAATTGGCATCAAACACCAGCCAAAACATAAAGAAAATAGTATGTGCAAAAATAGCTCTCTCTCAAGTTATTTTGGAACCAATATTACTAGATAGTTTAGAAACAGTATTAGAAAAGAGGTAATATTATGATGAGTTATGTTAGACTCTCCCTTTCAGAAAGAACTTGACTTTCTGAAGCCCACCAAGCAGGAAAGAGAAATAAAAGAATAAATTGCTGCCTGAATGTCTTTTTTATAAAATCTTTTAAAAACTAATTCTTCCTTTTTAATAAAATCTTACAAAATCTTTTAAAAACTAATTCTTCCCTTTAATTTTAAAATAATCCTTCCATTCAAATGAACTCAGCAGTTAAACTGGTAACATTAAAATATAAAAATGCTATCCCCAGATCAAATGGTTTTTTTTTTTTCAATACTTAACCTATTTAGTATCACTTTCATTTACAGGGTTGAACACTGTAAATGTTCAACCATTTGAATCCCTGAAGTTCCATTTTATTTCTTTAATTTAAATTTCAATCTGCAGTGTGATATATAACTTTGTAAATGGGTGAGCTACATTTATATTATTAATGTCACTTTGGCCGGTATTCAACTGCCTCCTTTGGGGTAATATAATAACTAATATAATAATCATAAACGGCCTGGGTACTTTTACACGGAGAGTGCTATTCCTTAGTTGTGAGGCTGCACATTTTTCTAACCCCATGTATCCAAGTAATTCACTATGCAATGATAGCACCTGGGTCAATACTTATTAAATTTTTAAAAAATAAAAAGGTAATTATACGAAGGAGATAAATAAAAAGATTCAAGAGTAAAACTTCCAGGAATATTTAATAATATATCTATGAATCAAAACCAAATATATATAGTAGATGCCCAAAAATGTATACACATTTTTAGAAAGGAAAAAACTATATTTACTTTATAATACTGAAGTCACATTTGACTTCTGCAATTACACGAGGTGTTCAATGTAACTTGGACTCATCTTTTGCTATTGGTATATATTGAACATTACTATTTGAGTACAGTTTTTTTCCTTTCTTAAATTGAGTATACCAGTGGTTCTCAACCTTCCTAATGTCACGACCCTTTAATACAGTTCCTCATGTTGTGGTGACACCCAACCATAAAATTACTTTCATTGAGTTGGGGGTCACCACAACCATAAAATTATTTTTGTTGAGTTGGGGGTCACCACCACCCTTTAATTCAACTGTATTAAAGGGTCGTGGCATTAGGAAGGTTGAGAACCAATGGTGTATACATTTTTTTGTACACTCTGTATAAAATTTAGCTCACAATAATTAGCAATACAACGTGTAATCCATTGAATTTGTGGTCAGAGAATGGCTATGGGAAGGCTTCATTTGACAACTCCCACTTTTAGCCTAGAACGTAAGGAGATGCAAGTAATAGCCGTAGGGAAAGATCCCTGGAGTGGCCCATTCCTAACAGGATGATGATGGTGACGATTTTAAAATGTTGGATACAAAATGCAGACATTCACTCTAAGACGGGAGCTTGTCTGGCAGGTGCAAAATTAAATCGAGTAAAACAAGGGAAAAAGTTCATTAAGTAATTGGGGAACAAATAGAAGGAAAAGAATTTTGTGCCATTTAAAAACAAATTTTTGTGACCTGCGCCCCTGCAACCCCCCTCACCCTTGAAGCGTCAGGATCACAAATTCAT
>CAUYQV010064289.1:0-53955 GCA_963574575.1 Galagoides demidoff
CATGGCATCACAGCTCATAGCAACCTCCAACTCCTGGGCTCAAGCGAGTCTCCTGCTTCTGCCTCCCAAGTAGCTGGGACCACAGGCGCCCGCCACAACGCCCGGCCATTTTTTGGTTGCAGCCATCATTGTTGTTTGGCGGCCCGGGCTGGGGATTCGAACCCGCCACCTGGCTGGCGCCTTAGCCGATTGAGCCACAGGTGCCAAGCTGAGCTAGGCTATCTTTATGTTGCTCTTGTACTCCTGGCTTCAAACAATCCTCCTGCTTTGGCCTCCCAAAGTGCTAAGATTACAAGTGTGAGTCACCACACCAGAGGAGATTAATATTCGATGAGAGGTTGTATATTGATTTTTCAGTCATGCTCTGAATACCATCTCACAATCTTCACCTCAATTTCTTCTTTGATGCTGTTGTAGTTTATAGATTTAGGAGACAAGTGCAGTTTTGTTACATGGAAACACATATATTACATGGTGGTGAAGTCTGGGCTCTTGGTATAGCCAACAGCTGAATACTGTACATTGTACCCCTTAAGTAATTCCTTATCCCTCAGCCCCTTCCTACCTCCCACCTTTCTGAGTCTCCAGTGTTTATTATTCCACACTCTGTGTCCATGTGTGCACAATATTTAGCTACCATGCACAAGTGAGGACATGGTATTTGAGATTCTGTTTTGGAGTTATCTCACTAAAGATAACGGCTTCTGGCTTCACCCATGTTGCAGCACAGGCCATGACTGCATTCTTCATTATGTCTGGATACATTTTAGATGTCTTTTCATCCATGATATGCCCTAGGACTGTCTTCATACTTAATCAAAACATTTTCTTTTTACTCCATTGTTGTTTTTTTTTTTCCATGCCAAAATGTGTTTTCTCTTCAGCACTGCCTTTCTTTGTATTTTCTGGATTCTGTTTGATTGCCTTTGGTTTTCTTCCTCTTTTATTTTCATTGCTTTATAGAGCCATTATCAACACTTTCCCATCAAGCTAAAAATTCATAAAGTATTTTATTTAGAAAATTGCTTCCATCTACTTCCTTTCTTTTTTATTTCACATTTATAGAAAATAATTTCTCAACAATGGGACCCTTGACATTCAGGACCAGACAATTCTCAGTTGAGGGGGTCTGTCCTGTGTGTGTGCCTTGTAGGATGCTTAGCAGCAAGCTTGGTCTCTACCCATCAGACAACAGTAGCCTCCCCTACCTACCTTTCCTCACCACACACACACAAACACTGTGGCAACGAAAAAGATCTTCAGGCATTCTCGAATGTTCTCTGGAGGGCAATATTACTCCCAGGTGGGAACCTTTGCTACAGAGACTGATTAAGTTAGATTTTTGCAACTAATTTGTCAGACACATAAAAGGGTGAGGACAGAATTTTGGTCTAAATCCTTCTTCTAAATTTATTAGCCTGTAACCTTGAACACACAGATTTATGTCTATGGCCTTCAATTCTTAATCTATAAAATAGAGTGTTAACAACTATCCTACCTGGCTTGAAGAATTATCTTAAGGATTCAATGAAATAATGCACATATAATTTCACTGTAAACTGTGCACTTCAAAATAGTAGTTCTTTCTTCTTTCTTTCTTTTTTTGGATTATGAGAGGAGACAGGAAAAAAAAGTCTTTAAAATTAGATTGGATCAGACAATGAAGTCTTCTATTTAAGGCAAAAAAAATTGCCCCAGTTGGCAGGTTAACTAGACTGCCAGCCCACTCCTTCCTTTTTTATTTTCTAGACTGTGAAGGAAAAAAAAAGAACCTCAAAGAGCTTTATTTCCATTGGAAAACTTCAACCCCCACCCATGCTCTCTTGGGCTTTCTAATCCCTCTTGTCCAACACAATTAGTATGGCAAAACCCAGAAAGAGTTACGTTTATGATGGCTCAAAGTTTAAATGTCATCTTTCAGGCACTTGTATTATTTTTATATGGAGCAAATAGGTTGATAGCAATTATTATGTGCTACCCATAGCACTTTAGGTCTAAAACATTTTGTACATAAACATTTTAATGACTGAGTTTCATTACGCTTCCATAAAATGCAAAGAAGAGGAAAAAAAAGTATAGAATGAAGAAGCTATACTTAACTTATCTCAGGATAATGAGGTCCCAAAGCAACATCCTCTGGAAATTTGGTTCTCTCATGGGTACTCTTGATTACAAAGAGAAAGACAGGTGCCACTTAGCAAGAAAAGAAATCCAATTCCCCGCATCTCATTTATGCCCTTACTCACATTATAGTGCAATTCAGTTGCCACTCTAGCTAAGTGAACCCCTTAAATAATCTCATTTACACCTACACACTCTTTCTTAACTTGGTCTGGTTTTCTTATACCAACATGTGTTGTTTATACACGTAAGTTGCTAAGCTTTTTTTAATACAATAGGAATAATTTCAAGACCATAATGATACCCCCTGAAATAAATTATTTAATAATTTTTTTGAAAAAAGGAGTAAAGCAACTCTTCTGGGTAATTGATGTGAAGTAAGCTACAGCATCAGTTGTATATTCATTTTTCTCCAATGTATGCAATTATCCACTCAGCCTGTACCCATTAATATTATTTTTCTTCCTAAGCTGGAAGTATTTAAAGCCATTAGAAAATAATCCAAAGAATTCTATTTGCTGAATAAATTTTAATTTGCATGGCACTAGGAATTTTTTATTAATGGGAAATAAATTATTGCAATCTTTGGGAAGGAGACAAGTTAATAGCTTTGTGAAAAGCAATGGAGAGAAAATGATCTTGAAAAGGTCAGGTCTCCTGTCACAGTGTCTTTATGCACAATTAAAACAAGTCAAGAAAGTGGCTATATAATCAGGACCATGAATATGCATTATACCCTAATGAGAGTGTGAAGATGTAGCAGGCTTAGTGCTAAAGTCATGGTGGGGTGGTGACATAAAAATGGTAATTTGTGATGTAGTATTTAACTGTGTTTCTCTTTCTTATGGAAAACTTAACTCTTTGGTAGCTGGTCCATCCTATCTGTGTACATTTAGACTCTACTTTCTATGAAATAACAACACATTCAAAGGACAAGTCTGTCAATTCTGGAAGCAAGCAAATAATAGCCAGACATCACGTACTATTGTGCATGTTAATTTATAGACTGTTTTTTTTATATTTTGCCATTAACTGGTTTGATCTTTTAGACCCTTGTGTGCGTGTCTGTGTGTGTCTAAGCATGTAGGTAAACGCATTTTAATTCAAAAGAAACTATCTCACCAATCCTATGCTATCTGTCACCTTTATTTGGCTATCACCCTTCTTCATTCCAATCCCCTGGGGTAGGATATTGCGTGAATCCCTAACAAATGACAAAGGGAAAAATTGCATCATTGCTTTGATGGGACTTGTAAAATCATGAGCAGTTTTTATCTTGAACACCCTATTACAGGATGTGTTGTTTATAAGAGTGCTCTCTCTGCAGGAAAAGCCTCTCCTCATGTAGAAATGGTATTAGGAGAAATAACTGGCTGCCTCAAGAAGTTAACTTAAGTTCTTAAGTGGTCAATTACCTCTGGGTAATGGCCGCTTCACTGGGTCATACTGCTGCTGCTCTGTATGCGACTGAGAATTTCTGGCTATTCTACATTTTAATTGAAAAGCAGTATGAACATTCTGATTCAGTGGTCATTTAATAAAAGATAATGATCACAGAACAATGATTCTGATTAGCTAATGGCAATTTAAAGGTTTATAGAACCTTTCACAATTCTGCCTGCTTATTGAGGAATATTAATAGAAGACCTTGAAGTAATAAGATTTCTGTTCTTATCTTGGTAAGAATAAAAACTTTGGAGAAAGTAGTTCTCCTCATGCATTTTGACAGCATGCCTAACTTATACTATAAACTTAACCTCTGAGTGTCTTGACCATCAGAACCAGCATGAGAGGGGCTTTTGTCTCTTTAACTCTGCTGGACATGAACACCAGTCATCCTATTAGCCTGGCTCCATCTTTAAAAAAATTATTTTCCTCTTTCTGCCTAGTATCTAAGTTTATACTCTCTAGTCATATCACTGTGGGGCCTTACCTCTAGATGTGTGAGAGGTAATTGGTGGGGTCCGTACTTTTCCATAAATAGAGTGGAAACCTGCCTTCATGCTATTTATGCTATCTAAATCTTCATGATTTAGAACAAATCAACCATACTCCCAAATATCTCCCTCGCTGTTCCTTAATTGATAGATTCCAACAATTAGAAATTTGTTCATTTGGCTGTTAACATGCGAGATCATTAAGAATAACAATGTGTGGTATAGAATGCTATAAAGAATTCAGAAAGCGGAGCTAAGGGTGTTGAAAGACACAAGTTTTATCCCTTCATTATTTTCCCAAGGGTCAACCCTGAACATAAACTAAATTATGTAACACCATATACTGCATGGCTTTCTTGATAGAGGTAAAATACTTTCTCCCATTTCATAAATGCTATTCTTGCTTTACATTAATCATTAAGTGCACATTACTAACTATAGGACTGAGGAGCATGGCAATCAGGAGAGTGGAAACAAAAGAAGTCTATCTGTATTGGCACAGGTTTTGAAATTAAAATTGCCCCTAAAAGTACAGTGAAGGGAATATAATATGGACGTTCTATTAGGATTAAAAAAAAAAAATCCCTCAGCAATATTCACTAGGCATAGTAAAAAAAAAAAAAAAAAAATCTTGAAATATTTGAGCATTTAAATATAACACAAAAACATTATTAGATGTATTGTGACCGGCTCAAAACAGAAAAAATATTTAGTAATCCAAAGACCACTCACCTTTAAAGCTCTACTTTATAGTACGTGATACTTTAGTGCATGCCTATCAGCAATTTATGCACAATTCTACCAAGTATTTACCCAAAGGAAATGAAGTCATTTTATCAAAAAGACACCTGCACTAAAATGTTTATCACAGCACAATTCACAATCGTAAACATGGCGTATCAGACTTAGACTAAGTGCCCATCAATTCATGAGTGAATTAAGAAAATGTACTATAAACACACATACACACTCATGCCCACACACACACACCACGGAGTACTACTCAGCTATAAAAAGGAAAGAAATAATCTCTTTTGCAGCAACTTGGATAGAACCAGAGACCATTATCCTAAGCAAATTATCTCAGGGATGGAGAAACTAATCTAACTAACTTAGATCTGCCTCATTTCTAAGTCTATACTCTAATAATAGAGTACTGATGCCACAAGTACTCTCTAATAACTGAAAGCTAAACAATGGGCACACATGGGAACAAAGGGAAGTAAAGGTCATTGGAAACCAAGAAACAGGAAAGGTGGGAGGGGTTGGGAGCAAAACTTACCTATCAGGTACCATGAATGCTATTCTGGTGATTGGCACATTAGAAGCCCTGACTTAAACATTGTACACTATATCCATGCAACAAAAACACTTGTACCCTCTTAATATTTGAAATTAAAAAGAAACAATTTATATACAATTCTAAAAGTCAATTCATTTGAGCCATGTAGAAAGTTTACATATACACATATGGATTTTGAGTCATTTAGCAATGAGTTTAATTACAGTTCTGCTTCTTGATAGCTAAATGACTTAAGCAAGTTGATTAAACTCTGAGCTTAAATTATCTTTTCACCAGTGAAGAGGTAACAATAGCTACTTCACAGAACTGTGGCAACAGCATGTAGACTCCGCAGCAGAGTATCTATTCAATAGCCCCAAATCAATAAAAGTTGGCTCTTGTTCTATTTTCTTGGCCCAGAGCAGATGAGAGCTAGGATACCTTGCTCCATTGCCTGTAACATTTTCTTATTGATCAAGCTACCTGCAGTGATCAGTCTGAGGGTAGAGTTCAATTCCCCAATTGCATCCCCTCCAAAACTTGGGTTCCCCAGGAAGAGGCAAGAATAAAAATTGACAACTTTCTCCTTTCCTCATTCCAAGAGATGAGGCCAGAAGGCAGCATCCTTGAACCAAGGAAACCAGAGGGGGAACAATATAAAAGGAGTAACTGTCCTTCCTCCTCCTCCTCCTCCCACTAATCACCTTTCTTCCTTCTCTTTTCCATCTGCACCACTCAAAGCTGTGCAGGAGATAGAGAGATATCCAGACTTCAAATACACAAAACTATGATCCTCGTGGGACATAAAAGTTAATACTGGACCCTTTTCAGTCTTGTCCTGAAAAAAGTATGGAGAAAAGAGAGATAAAGGAAAACAAGCAAACCCCCATAGAAAATAAAATTAATATAAAAATGGAGATGTGAGAACTACAGAATGGTGAGTGTCTGTATTCACTTGTTAATAGAGTAACTATAAGATCCTAAATTTGATCTTAATTCTAACTTAACTAAACTTAATTCTAACGGGGGTGAAAATTTTTTTTAAAATGTTACTGCTGTCATGATTAAACAAATTAGCTATAAACAGAAAAGTAAAAAATATATTTTCTAAAATTAAAATAATTTTCAAAATATCCAGTTTAAAAAGGCTGCACATTTTTCAGGAAATAGGTTGAACATGACTTCATTTACCCATTAAGGAGATAGTTATTGAGGGCCTAAATGGAGAGAAAAGATTTACAGATTTCAAACAATATTAACTTCACTAAATGTTACTGAGTAAAGGACAAGTTTGTGATGATACTTTGGTACAGATTTTATTATAAAATCACATAAATCGAGGCTATCTTTTCAAACTATTTTTTCATATCATGTCATATTTTATATTTACAGCAAACTCCTGAAATAGGAATTTCTGAAGTATGCTTCCCACATGAGAGATGAAAAACTCAGGGCACAGAAATGCTATAAAATTGCCAAATCACACATGCAATTAATCTTAGAGCTAGAACTTGATGAACTGTCTATGATCTTGGACAATGTTAATTGAGCATAAGAACAGCCTTTAAGAACAGAATATATAAAAATCTAATGTCTAAAGAGCAAGTGCTCTGACTGACTTTCCTGCTTTTTAAAAATACTAAATCAAAATAAGATCTAATTTGATGTCTATGTTCTGTGCTACTCTGATATCCAAGAGCTTTTTCTAGATATTATTACATAGATAATGCTGTAGCTTCTATTTTACTTTCAAGAAATTTACAATTTAATGAAATTCACTACCCTGTAGGTTTACAAGCATCTTCATGATACTGATAATTTCATAAATTCAGTTTAACCAAAAGTTACGATAAATTAAAATCCTGTAAGTATTGTACTTTTAAAATGTATCATGATGTACATGTTATCAGATTTCAGTAAATTTAAGAATCTTATGATTTTCTAGGTCAATCAATATTCTGATTTGGTCAGGCTCAAGGATCTAATGTTCAACAAGCCATCTGTGTGATTCCGGTGGCCCACTTTGAGAAGCACTGCCTTTATCTTCCCTCCTTTTCATGGGCTCGCCCTGCCACCACACTGATTCTGATGAAATGTAGGTAGCTGAAGTCTCAGGTGCTAGTTCTAACATTCACACAAATGCTAAGGACACACCAATTGCAGTGCAAAATGAGGTCACATTAGGGAGGATTATTATTTAGGATGAGAGACTATAATGGGAAGATGAAGACCATGATAGGAAGGAAGTGGGAAAACATTGATCATGAAAGAAGCAAGTTATTATAAGGAAATAAAGGAGCAGGGTCTGGCTAGACTCAGTGGCTACCCCAGTGAGGAGACAGACCATGTACCTTTCCATGTGATACCAAGATCACCAGGAGGGACGTCTGCCCACGCCCTGGCTAATCAGGCCGGTTAACTATGAACCCTTCCCTGCCTTTCTTCCCCAATTTCAGGATAAAAAGAAAATAAATGCATGTCAATGGACAGTGAAATGTTTTCCAGTTGCATTGATTTCAAAGACTATTCATTGTTGAACTAATACTAATGTAATAAAAGGACATCCTTGATTAAAGCTTCAGCACTCAAGTGACACTGGTTTCTTCTGGAACAAATTATGAAGATTGGAAATGACTTAAAAGGGCTGTATAGATGCTAAATCTCATATTCAAATGGCATGGAGTTCTTTGTCCCCTCCAGCTTTATAGAAATATAAATAAAAAATAAAAATTATATATATTTCAAGTGTATAACATTTTGACATACCTATATACAGTGAAACAAATGCCATTATCAAGATAGCTAACATATCTATCACTTCACATAGGTACTTTTTATTTTGTGGGGAGAACTTTCAAGATCTATTCTCTTAGCACATTTCCTGTCTACAATACAGTTTTATTAACTATAGTCACCATGGTATGCTTTAGACATCCAGAATTTATTTTTCTGTGTAAATGAAACTATACATTCTTTGAATGTCTTCTAATTTTCTCCAACCCCTAGATCCATGGCAACCACCATTCTAATCTCTACTTCTACGAGTTGACTGTTTTATATTTCACATATAAGTGAGATCATATAGTACTTGTCTTTCTGTGCCCAGCTGACTTCATCCAGCATAATGTCCTCCAGTTTCATCCATATTATCACAAATAACAGAATTTCCTTCTTTTTAAAGATTGAATAATATTCCATTGTGTGTATATGTGATATGTGTGATCGTGTGTGTATTTCATTATCATGCATCCATTAACGGACATTTAGATTGATTCTAAATCTTGGCTTTTGTGAATAATCATGCGATAAGCATAGTAATGGAGCTCTTTTAATTATTTTAGTATGTGAAAACAGAAATGGGTATTGTCATGAGTAGTTGATTTGTTTATTTTTGACATTCAGATCCATTTCTTCATTCTTTTTCGTTCATTCAATAAACATGAATAGTATGCTACTATGTGTGAAATACTATTCAGAGAAAAGGGAATTTAAAAATTAAAAGGTATGACTTCTCCAAAAGGAATTTTTATCTAGAATACATAAAAGTGAAGGATTTTTAAAGCAAATACCTAAGTATAACAGAATAATACTTTTGTTAGATACCTAGACGGACAGAAGAGAATCATGTCTTAGTTCACCTCAAAGGACTCAGGGAAGATAGAATGATGGTGAATAAGACTTAGAGAATGTCATGTTATGAACCAGGTGGACAAGAGGGAGGAGATGTGCCAGGAAACATAAATAGCATGTGCAGGTCAAGTAAGCCTGAGAGAACATGCTGTGTTTGGAGACTTGGAAAGAGATGAGCCTGGACAAATCAGTGGAGGCCAGGACACAGGAGTTCTTGCATGCTGTGCAAAGAAGTTTAATTTTTTTTTCAACTATGAGGCTAGAAAGATAATTAACAAATTTTAAGCACAGAATGATATTGCATTTTGAGTCTAAAAAGATTCTTGTAGTGAGTCCATGAAGAAAAGATGGAATGAGAATGAGTAGCAAAGACTGATAATGGGAGACTTAGCACATCCTTGCAGTTTTTCATGAGACCACAGCGAACCACTGAAAGGTGTGTGACTGTGCTAAAGAAAGCAAAAGGTTTGAAGCAGTAATCAGATCAGATTTGCATTTTAGAAAGATTAGTCTGGCAACAATGAAGATAGGTTGAAACTGTCAAGACTGGAGCAGAAAATGGGTAAAGAGACTTGAAATAGGATAGTGGGGCCTGAGCTTCTGGGGAGATTAAAAAACCATTTTAAACATTGTCATTGATGTATTGGTTTGAATGTTGGTGTGATTGAGAGATCCAAGTTTAGGAAGACTCTTATACCCCCCCCCCAGATTTTTTAAATCTAGAGAGAGTTATCCATAAAACACAGGCTCAGATTTTGAAGGGGAAAGTGTGGGTTTCATTTTGATATGTAGTGCTCAATTCAACTTGGACAATTAGATTGCCCCTATCAGGCAGAGGAAGGTTTGCGTCAAAGCTGATAAGACTTAAGTTTATAGCCCCCATACTCATGCAGGACCCTTCCAAGGCTCTAGAAGTTAACCTTGTAAATTTGTACTCATAGTTTTATTGTTTTATAAAGAGACCCTCATGAGTGTAAGCTTTAGGTTCCACAAACCTAGATCTGCTACCCCTAAGAGGCAAATGACTATTTCGAAAACTATGAGGAGACAATCACAGTACAGGGCCAAATGCACAGAGGAAAAAGTAGAGAGAGACTAGTGGAAATGTCCTTGGATTGGTGGTACCCGAAATAAATGGGGTAATACATGCAACTTAACGATTTGATAATAAGGTATTTGTTTCCACGAACATTTAGATACGCAAAGTTTAATGCACACAGTGTTACTTATCATTACTAACTTATTTTCACAAATTCTCTCTAAAATATTATGAAAGTATTATTGAATTGATGGGCTAAAGAAACTCTTCAAACTTAAGCATTCAATGATTAGCGTGCTAACTCATTGGTCCCCCCTATGGCCTAATCGTCCTAAACCACATGAAGTTCCATGTAAACATTAGGCCATCTGTTTTCCTAGTACACTTCACAAAAACCCACTCACTTTTCCAAAGTTTTTCCTTGGAAAAGGTAGCCACCTTCTACCCTGGAGAACTAGCACTTTTTCCTTCATTCCCCTGTACTTATTACTAACATATTAATTATAACACCTACAGCTTTTAACTTACATGTCCCTCAATTATAAGACCAGGGATTGGCAAACTACAACTCAGGAGCAAAATTCAGCCCCCTTCC
This sequence comes from Galagoides demidoff, assembly GCA_963574575.1. Lineage (NCBI taxonomy): Eukaryota > Metazoa > Chordata > Mammalia > Primates > Galagidae > Galagoides > Galagoides demidoff. The sequence continues at coordinate 10,605 of CAUYQV010064289.1, forward strand.
TATTTCTGTAAGTAATGTAAGGGAAGACAGTCACATTAATTCACTTATATATTTTCTATGCTTGCTTTTTTGCTGTATAGATAGGGTGACCAGACGTCCCGATTTTGAACAATTTGTTCTGTGTCCCAAGGCGTTTTTAAAAAGTCCTGATTTTTGGAAAGAATGCACGAACGGGCAGCAGAACAAGAAGGGAATATACAGTTTTCAGCTGCCATGTGGCTATTTCACCAGAATTACATTTTATATTATTTTTGTTAATTTTATAATGTTAAACTTTAATAATAACAAATAATTTGCTGAGAAGTGATTATTGAGAACTGCTTATCAAAGTTTGCATTGTTGTCAGGCCCTGCTCTGCCCTGCCCTGGTCTGCCCCCCCCCCACGTTGTCCAGCCTTACCGATGTTAAAATCTGGTCACCCTATGTATAGATGAAGTTGAATAGTTGCAAAAACTACTATATGACTAGAAAATTCTCAAATATTTATCTTCTGATCCTTTATAGCCGTGGTCCCCAACCCCTGGTATTAATCTGTAGCCTGTCAAGAACAAGACCATACAGTAGGAGGTGAGCTGCAGGAAAACAGCAAAGGTGCACCTATCTTCACAGCTGAAGCTTCATCTGTATTGACGGCCCCTCCCCATCACTCACGTCATTGCGTGAGCTCCACCTCCTGTCGGATAAGGGGAGGAGAGCATTAAGTTCTCAGAGCTGCAGGAAGCCTACTGTAAATAGTACATATAAGGAATCTGGATTACATACTCCTTATGAGAATCTAGATTGTCTGAGGCAGAAATAAAATGCACTCAAATCATTATGACACTATTCTCGCTCCTAGTCTATAGAATAATTGTCTTCCACCAAATGGGTTCCTGGTGCCAAAATGGTTGGGGACTGCTGCTTCACAGAAAATGTTTGCTGACTTTTAAAAGGGCTCTGAGGGAGAAATTAACATGATTTATTCTCTTCCTTAGCAAATTGCCTTAAGTCAAGGATCTCAATACATTTTTGTTGAATGGATGAATGATACACTCTATGATTTTCTGTCTTATCATATTGTACAGTTACATATTGCTATACAATTTACTGAAATGTTTTAAAATAATCAGAGATGTTTCCAGAAAGGAAATTCAAATCCACTGAAGTGGGTTTTTTGTTTTTGTTTTTTTTAACAGATTTGGCCAGGGCTGGCCTTGAATCCGCCACCCCCGGTATATGGGGCAGTGCTCTACTCCCAGGCACTGCCCTGAAGTGGGTCTTTAAAGTCAAAATTTAATAACTGAATTAGCCCTGATGGTCTCCTGAAAGCAAGATGAATATAAATAAAATAGAGATGGGTCAGTGTATGTGGGATGGATAGGGCATTTTTCATTTTCATTCTCTCTCTCCTCTCACTCTCTTTCTCTCTTCTCTCTTTGCTCAGGCATTGATAGATATATATACCACAACTTGATTTCTACCTGTTTATCCTCAAGAGAATAAAACAGGAGAGGGAGGATTTTTAAAGAGGATCATGTGATATCACCATTAACAAAAGACCTTCAAAATTTCTAAATAATAGAGTTCTGTAGTAGATTACATAATCAGATTTATGGGTTTATTTTTTTAGAAGTGCCATCTAAACTAATAAAACCTTCTATTTATCAACAGTTTTTTCTCTTTGGTGTCCCATCTTCTGGAGGAATGCAGACACATGCCCAAGAGACCTGCCTCTGTATTCACAGCCTATTTGTCCATTTAGAATACAAACAACACACGAAATAAAACATAAACATTTGCTTTATGGAACTGCCATCTCAAAGCTCACAATGTCCACAATATTGACATCATTTGATAACAGTTTTAAATAAAAGAACAGTTTTAGAATTAAACCATGCAAATGTCTTTGATGAGTACAAAGATTATATTTTGGAAAGAGGGCAAGATAGATGGAAACTATTCCTTTTAAGCTTAAAAATTAAAAAAAAAAGAAAGTCAACTTATAAATAAAATGTCCCTGCTCAATCTTTGAATTAATTTATCCACGACCTGGATACAGATGTATACTACCTTTCTACCACTTACACATCAAAATAGAGATACAGGCAGATGGCTGCAGGGAGGTCCAAACGTTTAAAGATTCAATTTCTAAGGATGAACAGAGGCAAAATAATACTTCAGAATAAAGCTTTCTGACTACCCTTCTCTTCTTTTTTAAATCCCCCTTTATTTGCAAAGTTGATCACAAATCCTTCTCCTCTAAGGCATGCCCCTCTAGCTTTGCTACCTCCTTTATCAAGGAGTTGAGTCCATTTGCCTTCCTCTTCCATCTGGGATGGGCCTATAACCTCTTTGATAAAAGGAATGTTGTGGAAGGGATGCTGCATAACTTCTGAGCTTCTATCTGAAAAGAACGTGTGCCTTGTGCTTTTGGCTGCCTTGGGACCTCAGATCACCACACTGGGAAGATTCCAAGAACCTGGGGCTTATGGAGAGAAACTCCCAGCCATTGTGCCCCTCCAAGCCATGATCCTCCATCTGAAATAGGCAATTACAGCAGAAGAACTAATCAATACAAGCAATAAGTTGGTGATGTTTTAGGACACTAAATCTTGGGTTGATTTTTTTATGCTGCAATAGATAACAATGAAAAGTGTCAAGAATATTACAGAGAATACACAGAAGGAATTAGCAATCATTTATTCAAGGATTAGCTATGCAGCAGTGGTAGAAATACTGGCAGTACTCATTTTTTATTTTCCTATTCATATTATATTTAAGTGCCAAAATATCATTATTTTATTGGCGACATGTTATATTTTCTATGTATTAAAAAATCCATAACTCAAATCATTTATGCCTTGAGCCTTACCCACAGAATCAATGCTACATTAAAATTCTGATTCTAACAAATTTATCCTCATTTAGAAAGTATTCTGAATATATTCCTCGTGTGTTTAAAGTTTTTTTCAGGTTATCTTCTTATTTTAATTGCCATTTCTTAGATTGATGGGATCTCTTATATTTAAAATTCATTTTTATTTCCCCAGAGTGAATTTGAGCTGCCATTAATTCCAAGATCCTCAATAGAGTGGTTTAGAATGGCAGTGGGAAAGAATACCAAAAGCAGGAAGGAAAGGATGTTTATGGAGTTAGAAGAGGAAAAAAGAAGAGAGAAGGTTTCCTGAGCCCAATCTTTAACCTTTCCTGACTGAATTTCCTTGTAGTCCTTCTGCTTTACTTGCTTTTACCTTCCAGGGCCTGGCCCACCCCTCCCCCAGTAGTATTTGTCTTAACCTTAACATGCTTCACCAGCCATCTTCCCTGGAGAAGCTTGGCAAGGGACACTCAGGCCTCAGAGACTGGGTCCTGGACAGATCTCCTTCTCAAGCACTACAATGAAATAAGAGTCAAAAATAATGGAGATTGTATCCAACTTTTTTTTCCTATTTTTTTCAGTATTGGATAAGTAAATATGAAAATACTGGCATGTTCATTTTGCTCCAATATTGAAATCACTACATGAGAGCCTTTTCACTGCTTCTAAGAAGTGAGTGCAGTTTTGATTTCAAGATTGACCCCTTCCATGGTCCTTTCGCTCACCACTAGTTATAGCCTCTGGTTTGTTTCCTCTCCAGATAGCTACCTACCACTGACCGTTACCCACGGTTACCTATCCCTCCTCACCAGCCTCTTTGAGGGATCATTGACCTTCACTCAGTCTCACCTGTGGGAAGGGATATTCCCATGGTTGTCAGATAAGGCCCTGGGAGGACACTTTGCAACCTTCTACTTTAAGCCATTTGGGTTTATCCAGCATCCTTGCTTCTGCTTGGTCAAAAGTTCCCAGTATGTCTTCTGTCTCCCATAGCACGTAAAGCCCCAAAATAGTAAGAGCTGTCACTGCTTGGTCACTCGCTATGCACCAGGTTCTGTCATAAGAGCTTTGTAAGTGCTGAGTAAACGTTCCCAGTGTCATCATCATCTTATTAGCCCTTAAATCCTGTCACAATGTGTTTAGCAGCTACTCTTTACAATGGGAAGCAACTTATGCCAACTTTTCTCAACCTTCAGACTTTACCTAAAATTCCAAATTCTTATTACAAAAGGCTAAGAAATATATTATTTCTCCCATAGCCTTGTAGAAAATCATGATACACATTAGCACAGTACAAATTTTGATAAGCTTATAGTTTTTTTCTAACTTAATCTTATTTAACACAATATTTCCTAAACTTATTTACTATGGAAACTTTTTTATAGCCAGTGAACAGTGTTGCAGAACCTGTTTTAGAAATGGTAGCATAAATATAAACAATGAAACAGTGGGATTCGGATATCAACTTCCAGTTAGTTCCTCCTCACCAGGAACTTGTAAAAGCACCTCCATCCAGATGGCAAAAAGGAAGGGCAGTTTGTGTGTAGGTTTCATCTGCATTTATTTTTTCATATCTCACATTTTTCTAGGATGTTGCTGGTCTGTAATGGAAAGTCACTTTTCCACACAGAGGCCTTTCATCTCAGCCTTCCTGTATAACTCGCTAAAAGCTTATTTTAAGGGCATCAACAAGCAGCCTCTAAGAGGCTCCCTCTTCTGACTGCCCAGAGGTGGTTGGGCTTTGTTTATTGCATACTTCATTTTTTCTAATTAGAGTGATCTGCTTGTCATCTGCTGTCTGGGTTCTGGGTGATCTGTTTTCCCTTTGTAGTGCAGGGATGGTGGAGTCTTTAAACCTCCTTTTGGCAGGAAGCATAACTTCCTGATACGGATCTTAACCAGGAAATCAATGTCTCCTTAGGCAGAGACGACGTGGATACCAAGACACTTGCTTTTGAACACTTGGCTATAGCAGCTAAGAGATGAGGTAGCTACCCTGAATATTCCTAATGATTTTTATCTCTTTTTGAGAACAGAATATCTGAGAAGACAAGTTATAGGTATGAAATTCTTCATTGTTTGACTGCAGTTCCTCATAGAGACAGGCCAAACGATATCTAAAGACATTGGTGCATGACTGAGACTGCCATAAAAAAAAAAAAAAAAACAAAAAAAACAAAGAACGACTACAATGCACTTGATGGAAATAGTTCCTGGCAGTTTGATGATCTTACTCTGTGATTTTGATGGTGGTTACTTTAATAGCATTTTGATTCACTTAGTACCAGGAAGGGTCCCGCCTATGTTGTTGTAGGTCTGAACTCACAGACATTTCCTAAAGCAATACTAAATCATAAAGGAAAGAATTTTTATCATTCTACACTAATTTATTGGAATGCTCTTCTAAAGCAGCATTGTCCAAAAGAGCTTTCTACAATAATAGACTTGTTCTATCATCTACACTGTCCAATAAGTTGGCCAAAAGCCATATATAGCTATTCAGTGTTTGAAATATGACCAATGTGGTGGAAGAACTGAATTTTAAATTTCCTTTAATTTTAATTTGGTTTAAATTTAAATAGCCAAATGTGACTAGTGGCTTCTATATTGAGCAGTCCAGCTCTATGATGTTTGCTGTACATTACCCAGTAGAAGTATCAGATCAAAAGGGTCGTTGCTTTTATTTCCCAAAATTAATAAAAGTAAGTGAAAAACATACAAATCCCATCTCTACTCTGCAATTCATGTCTCTCTTTATAGTAATGTCCATGAATGAGTTAGCCTATGTCAGACAACAGCAATTATACCCATCAACCTTCTATAGCGTCTTTAATAGGCACCGTGTCTGGTAGCAGGTACAGGAGGAGAGAGCAGAGATCAAGATAAAATTCATAGCATGTGGGATAAGTTGGTCATGGAATAAGAAATAAACAATTAAGCAAAATAATAATGCAGCAAAGGAGAATTTTAAGTACTCACAAGCTAAGATGTTTAAATACACTGGAGTTTCTTTCACTGACCACACACACAAAAAGAAATGAAAACATGAAACTAGTAAGGAAATCTAAATCTTGAACTTATTTAGTGATGATCTCTTGTCTTATTCTTACACTCTTCCAAATAGAGTTCAACATCCAGATCTTGACTGAATACATTCTGGGTTCTAGCAGATTCGGAAGTTCAAGCATTCAACAAAACGAATGTCTTTTCCCAGAGTCCTAAAACCTGACTTTAGTCTTGGTTGGCTCAGGGTTAGCTTTAGACATTTGTTTTCTTGTAACTTTAGCACCCAGCAAAACAAAATTGAAATGTCAATAAAAAATATATATATATATAGCCAAAGACATCAGACTATTAAAAGGCCGCGGATGAGAACTTGAACACTAGTGATAAGTTAAATTTAAAATAACATATGTACACACAATTGTCTAAAGTAAGTACAATTTACTTGTCAATATAACAACCCTTAAAAAGATCACAAAATCAAGAGATTATAAACCATTACATGAAGATTGAGTTATAATATTCTTTACAAATATTTGCCGGGTAAATTGACCTGGATGAAACAAAAACAAAAAAAAGTACGGATTGAAAAAAATAAAAAAGATGGGGGATAAGACACAATTATAGGAGAGACTTTACCTAAAAAACGCGATCAGTGTAACCTGGTTTAAGAAAAAATAAAGATGAAGGAAAAGTAAAATGTAATACAGGAGGAATAAAGTAGTTAAAAATATGGGTGGACATGAAGTTGTGTGTAATTTAAAATGGTTTTAACGTAGTACATTGCACACGAACTTTATGTCCATCCTGTTAGAGTGAAATAGCCAGACTCCAGCAAGAAATGGGGTCTTTAATGTGATCTATCCATAACCTGACTTTGGTTTTAAATGTAAAGCAGAAATATGACAAAAGCATTGATATTATAATGTCCCCTTGCAGATATAGGAATTGATTCTTACATGATTTGAGAGATGGGTAAGTTAAAAAAAAAATGTGGTTGCTAGTTTTATCACCTCAGCTGGTTATTAACTAATCTTTTGTGGAAGTCCAACATTAAACGGGTATCAGAAACCTAGTAACTAATTTTTTTCACTTTTGTCTGAAGGAAATTTCATAACTTTAAAGTTCTTTAATTTGAAACATGTTTGTACTTTAGTTTAAATATATTTGATTTTACTTTATCTTATTAAATTCTCTTAGTGTATTTCTTAATGTGTCTGAGTTAAAATAAAAGAATCACAAACTTTCTTCATTAATCTATTTTCTCTTTTTCAAAAATGTCTGAATATACCTTGTTGTCACACTCAGGCTTTGTCTACAGATTCCTCTTTTCCTATCTTTTACTTTATGGTATGAAGACTCGAAATACATTTTTCTTTTTATCATTGAGTTATCCCTGTTCTACATATTAAAAATGATAGGGGAACCTCACATACCAGCTACTCACTCAAGAAATATCTAAGATTTTATTTGATCTGTTTGTCTTCAGTTATTACCTCAGTTTACCCCTGCTCACTTCTGATTGCTAGGATCCCAGGAGAGATTCACATCTCTGAATGAAATTAGATGTGTTGCCCACTCAGTCCTTATCTGATATTAAGATGACATCTTCCTAATTCTCACTTTACAAAAGAAGGAGTTATACTGATCCAAGTTACAATGGATTGAGTTTGATGTAAAACCAAAGGTGACCCTGGCATCCTTTGGGATGAGATGAGCTATCTCTGACTTTGAAGATACATGACTTTTGAGTGACTTAGCTACAGAGATCATGGCAGGCACTATAAACTGCAAGTGGCTAAAGGCACATATTATTTTGTTGTATATACAGATTACAGTCATTTATAGGGTACTGAAAAATATTATTGTGTTATTTATGCCAAAGAAAACCTGCAAATGCCTTGCTTATTAGTAACATTTGTGTTACGACTTTCTTTGGTTTTTGTGTCCACTATTCATAATGTGAAAACCCTAAAACATAAACTATTACATAAGCTTAACTATATAGATAAATTATCATTACTCAACTACTTGAAAATATCTAAAATTATTGATGGTTTTAATTTAATCTTTTCTTAAAGCAGATTCAAATCTAATTTCTATTTATGCCAATCTTTGGACATTTTTGGTATTACCGCTTGAAAAACACTTCTTTCCTCTTAAATGGAATAAATTGTTAGCCTATTAATGGGATATGACAAAATAAAGAACTTTCATGAGATAAAAATATAAATTTTGTTGAAACAGAAACACAAGAATGAGTTTTTTGAATACTGGTAACTATCACACTCCAACATGCACCCCAGAAAGCTATGTTCTTATTCCCTAACTTAAATGCAATTGGCAATTAGAATGTCATTTTAGCCAGGCATAGCGGCTTATGCCTGAAGTCCCCACTATTCAGGAAGCTAAGGCAGGAGAATGATTAGAGCCCAGGAGTTTGAGGCGGCAGTAAGCTATGATCATACCACTGTACTCTAACCTTGACAACAGACTGAGGCTCTGTCTCAAAAGAAACAAATGAATAAATACATAAATGTAATCTTAATCATTGACCAGAACTTATATTTCTGTAAATTATTTAAGTCCTAAACACCCAGAAGAATATATAACTAAAATGGCATGGATTTTTCACACATTATAATAAGAATTTATTTTCCCAAGTATCAGTAGAAAACAACAAATATGTACTTCATATAAATTTAAATTAAACTTCCAGCAATCCTTTCACTAAAGGAAAGATGTCCGCAGGATATTTTAAATCACAAAGTGTGTGGGTACACTCATGGGAATTAGCCATCTGGCACATGATATCTTTACAGGTTTAAAAGAAAAATAAATAGGTCCTTCCCAACAAAATGCTTTCTATTAACTATGCAGAACCATCACTAATAGAATACTTACTGTTGAGTTAAAACAGAAGGAAATAAAATCGATGGCACAAGAAGCAAGTCATCCTTAAAAAGTTATTAGAGTCCCAGTGACATTAACACAGGAACACCAAACATTTTGCCTAACCAAAGACTCAACAAGAAAGAAGACAGGTATATACAGAAAAGAGATTCCACTTACAGGCACCTGCAGGAGTTTACATTCCAGATCCACCTGTCCATCTCATATTCCTATGCAGAATTCTACAGATTAACAACTGCTCCTTCCATTATCACCAACACAGCAGCCCAACTCTTTCTTACCTCAAATAAATGGAAAAAAATAATTAGATATTTAAGGCAAAAGATGCTGGTAAATGTAAAATGCTTTACCCTAATATTCCCACATTATGACACAGTGTGCTATAACTTTAAATTTAAATCATATCATTATATATACACTGTTAACTAAGATAACGAAAACCAAACCTTTGTCTTCTTACAAAACCAAATCTTATCACTCTGTATAAGGGGATTACAGTAGTCTAGGGGGGTGTCTTCATCTGTCACAGGAGCATTCCTTGAGGACTTCTTGTGTATCAAAATTTCTAAATAAGGGGTAAGGAGAATGAGAAAGAAGTAAAGGACGCTGCTCAGGAATTTAGGGGGTAATTAGAACAAAAAGCTACACATACATGAGTCAATTTATAAATAACTCTAAGGCTACATGTACAATTAATAGATTATATATTGGGGGGAAATAAAAATCACTGTAAGTTAAACTTCATCAGGAAATGTTTCTTATACCTGATAAACATTCAAATAGACTTTGAAGGAGAATTAAAAAGGAAGCCTTGTAAGAGAAAGGATAGGGCCAAGAGGAGAGAAAGTGACTTTCCTTGTTAGAACAGAAAGCCAAAGGAGGAAGCAATGACAGGTGACTTGTGAAGGAGACGTTAGGGCTACTGGAAACATCACAGTATTGAACTTGAAGTGGTAGAAAGACACCCATTTATGAGCTAAGCAGCCCTGTGAAGAAAGAGCTCCTGGCAGCACTATACATACTGAAACCCCAAAGAAAGAGACTAAATAAAGGCAGCATGAGGACAAGGTGATTTGGGGGTGAGAAAGCATTGAGTTGCTGTTTTGGTGATAAAGTACGTGGTCCCCAGATTCAAATGCAATTGGGCTGCTTATCAGCACAGATCAGTTTCAGGTTCACTCAGTGGAGCATCATTTTCCAAAGCTAGATCTGTGGGTGGAAGGAGAAGTTGTTAGTCTATGGAATGCTATTATAGGCATAGAGACAGACAGATGGGTCTGGAACGTAAACTTCTGGAGGTGCCTTCTACGTGTGGGCAATATCCATGGTTCCCATACATTCACAGACCAAGCCACCCAGTGAATTGCATACCGAGTGGGCTGAGGATAAAATAGGGAACTTATAAGAGGGGTAAACAGGCAGGCCCCTCCAATATCCTCACAACGCTTGTGTAGCAGTTTAAGAGAAGTCTCCTTTTTACCCTACTTGGTTATATGTAAACAAACCCAGTTTCCTGATTACATCCCAAGTCCCCAAATTCATGTGGGATCATATTCTGTCCTAGTCACATCACTCTCACTTCTCCCCCTGGCACCCGTGCTTCTCCCTCACGCTTTCTCCACCGTGCGTGATTCTCCCCAGCCTTGTTTTGAGTTTTGGTTGGTTTGACTGTGTGACTGGCTCCTTGGATTAATGCTAAATTTGGTCTTACCATCAGTCTCTTGCCTCAAAGTCCTTTCTCAGCTGGAATCCCACCTCAAGTCCTAAGCGCCAGGCACCCCTGAAATTCAGGTCCTTCTCTCTTCTATGCCCAATTATATCATCTATCCATTGGACATTACACAAATAATTAAAATCATAAGATTATAACAAAATGGGAATTTGGACAGTCTGTTCTACTGAATCTGCTTTTCAAAACATAAATATTTTATTAATAATTCTAGCTTTCTACATCCTCAAACTAGAGAAGTCTTATACTGCTTGCAGAGCCAACTGTATTAAACCAGAGACCCTTGGGCAAAGCCTTGGGCTTTTGGAATTCAGAGTAGTAGACACTAATGACAAGTCCTTTGCAAGCTGAAACCTGCAAATTTGGTAAACAAGCACAGGAGATTGAGAAGATCGCCACATCCACCCACTTGACTTCATGCAGCTCACTGTTCAAATTTCTAAGGTAAGATTTATTAGCAAGATTTATCTCCCTGGTGCTTCATGCTTTTCCTTGGAGGATTTTGCCAAACACTCATAAGGTCAAGTACTTTTTATAAGGCCAGTCACATTTTAGATACTGAAATCTGTCAAGCCTTAACCCCAGGTGGTACGACCGTAAGCACAAATTTTTACCACTTTTGTTGGTATGAGTGGGCTTGTTTCAATTGCTGTTAGCTTGTCCTTTTTCCCTCCCACTCACATTTCAATGCCATCATTTTAACTATTGTTTGAAAGCACAATACCAAAACCTTTGAAAGCAGAGTTGGGAACACTGGGCCACTTAGAACACAGAGCAGGCCAGCAGTAGCCCCTTTCTGCTCTCTTGATGAAACATCCTGTATTGAGTATGAACATGAAAATCTCAGGAACAGAGACAGAATTCTACCAGGTGTTAGCTTTATCAGAAGAGCTGTACAAGGCAGGTGTTTGAATACCACAATTGAGGCAGGAATTTTGAAGGCTTAAGAACCTACCCTCATGTATTAATTAATTTATTCAACCACTTCCTTATCAGCCTGGATTTTCCTATTCCATTCTATCAGAGAAGTTATCAGGGTAAATAAGATTTCATGCTTTCTAGATAGATCTCTCCCTGGTTTAAAGAGAGGTATGTTGTTGTCATGCATACAACTTTCCTCTTGAATTAAATGTTTTCCATTATCTTTTACTCCTCTTGAGGTCTTCACAGATTCTTCCCTGAAGCTTTACCTATATTAACTCCAGTACCTTAGTCGACAGTGGGCACCCATAATGTGTTCATCAGATGAGTGGAAATGCAAAGGACTGACACTCATACTTTCTGCCAGGCACTCTAAGTAGAAAGAAAGACATGGTCCTGACTACATTTTACAGTTTGGAGAAATTACAGCCAAATAAACAGTTAGTTATTTGTCTGTATCTCCCTCCAAGAAGAGAGAAGTACCCTAAACCCAAACCTGAGGTCAGGAAACCCTAAGTGTTGACATAATAAGATAAGCCAGATGAAAAAAAGAACCTTGCAGTTAAGGCTGAATGGCAAAGGCCCAGAAAGAGAGAGCAAGATACTGCTTAGGCATGGAGAGCAAGAGAACCTTCGAGAGAAGAGAGTGAAGAGAGAAAAGTGAACTAGTGAATGAATAGTGAAGCCTGTCCAGTGCAATCCTGGACTTTGCAAAACCATTTTCTCTGCCCTGGTCCTCACTGAAGGCTCCCCTCCAATGCCTTGAGATTTCTTCTTTCTCTTATTGGAGTTCTTTACATTATGTTTTATTGCCATGTAGATTCGTTTCACTTTCACAAATAGAATAGAAACTTCTTGAAAACAGTTATTATATCTTAGTAACTGATTAACAGAAAAGATAATAGCATCTTCCTTTGATCTATCTAGATTTCCTACCATCCTAAGGGGAATGTGAATCTAAACACCATGGAAATGCACAATTCCTAATAGCCTGGAGTGGAAAGCAGCATTTACTTTATGCCAGAGAGGTGCCAAGTGCTGTGCTTAATGTACTCAATGCAAACTAAGTGGGCCAAGATCCACGCAGGGGGCCACACGTATACAGACAAATGATACTAGAACATGATAGGTACTCAAGTAGGTGTGGGAATCCAGCCCCACAAGAGCCCAGAAAAAAAGAGAAACCCAGGAAAGGAGCCCAGAGGAAAGATATGAAGGGCTTCATGAGGTGACAGTTTAGCTGATTCTTTAGAAAGAATACAGATTTTGCTAGTGAAGGCTCAAGGGCCATGTGGAGCTGGAGAGAGGGGAGCTCATTCCAAGCAATATGAAAAGTGAGCGTAAAGGTCCTGGGGGGTATGAACTGTGCAAGGAGGCAGGAGCATGTTGGAAGAAGCTATTGAGAACAGGCCTGGCAGGCTTGCTGAGGCTTTTGGTGAAGGCCCTGATGTCCATTAGATTGATTTTCTTGCAGCAAATGTGTTCGTGTTGAACTTGAAGAAGGTAAGTGGCGATCATATTAGTCTTAGAAACATTTGTGTAAGAAACAGACCACTGTATGGAGCTATTTTAATAATGGAAGCAAAGGATGAAGTGTTTATACTAGGAATCCAGAAGTTTTTGTAAAATGCCAGATAGTAAATATTTTAGGCTCAGTATCTTGTCTCGACTATTCAACTTGTCTCTGCCATTTAAGCTAGAAAGCAGCTATAGAAAATAAGAAAACTAGTGGATGTGACTGTGTTCTAATAAAGCTTTATTCACAAAAAAAGGCATTGAACTGGAGTTAGCCAGGTTATGGTTTATTAACCTTTGGTCTAGACTAAACTGATAGCTGAAAGATGGAGAAGAGAGGATACTTGTGAGATTCATTGCTCAGGTGCAATCCACCTGGTTAGTAAGCATGAGAGACAAAAGTCTAGTGTGAGTATGGTAAACTATAAACATGCTATGTTTGGAATACTAGGGAATGGAGATGTGAGTGATGCATTGAATAAAACAGGAGCTCAAGTACGTTTTAGGGAATAGGTAATTATTTTACCCAAGATAAACTCAAGTTGACTTTGAAGAGTCATGGCGACAGACATCTGGTAGAAAGTTTCCTCTTGTGTTTCCAGATTGGATAGCCACAGATGAGAGAGGAATTGCTACCAAGTCAATTTGCACTTTTTAAATATTTATTGATTTTATTCACAAGTGTACTGGTTTTGCTTTGTTTATCAGCATTCAGATAATAAGAGTTTATTCAAAGGATCTCAAGGGAATGAGAGAGACAAGAATTCAACCTCAGGAAGCTCTTTCCCTCACAACAAGGCTAGACCACCTTCCAAAGCATCTCATAGCCCCTGTTGTTTGCCTTTATAATCCATCCTACATCTCTTAGCTAATAATGAATCATAATAAAGCTTGCTAACCTGCAAGCCATATCTGCTTTGCTCTTTGTTACTCCTCCAGCTCCTACTAAGGTGCCTGGGAATCACTGAAGTAATGACCAGAATGCTTAAGATCTCAGGACAGCTGCATAGACAGACCTTGAAATGTAAGAGGTGCCGGGCACCAGCAGGTTCTACACCAACCCAGACGCATTTGGGGAACTGGATGGAATACCTAGAATCCACTGAACTAGCAAATTATTTTATCATCCCATCAGCAGCTGGCATCTAACAATCTCAAGTGTCTGCTGTTAATTTAGCTCAGCTATTCTTCTGCCTCGCCTTCTCCATGTAACTTAGGCTTCCCCTATTACCATCTTGCATTCTCTCTGAATTTCTTGCAGTCAAATTCTCTACTGCTCTTCCTCAGTAAAACCTTTATGCCCTATTCCTTTATAAACCATGTGTCATTGAATGTTTTGGGGTCAGGTTCCCTGCCCTAGCCAACCTACATGTACTCAGGATCGTGGGCATCACCTGGTATAAAAGATGACAGTTCATACATAAGGAATTGCTAGCATAGATTCCCTAGGGGTAGATGGGGTGCTTTTCCTCAGAAGAGGACCCCGAGCACAGCAGGCACCTAAAGACTCCTCCCCAGGAAAGCAAGCATCTCTAGGATATCTTGGCCAGAGCATCATGCTGAGAAACAATGCAAATAAACAGAAATTTCATGTAAAAATGTTTTCACCTCAATCATCTAGAGAGTGGTGGCAAGTAGATATTTTGGCATTCAGTACCCAGGAAGTTTCCTTGGTTTTCGATTTCACTTTTAAGAACCATTTTTTCCCCTGCAAGGTGTTTTTCAATTATCTCTTCTCACATTTGTTTTTTTGTTTGTTTGGCAGCAGGCTAATGATATCAAGTACAATCAGCCACTTCACTTTATCCTTGAGGACACTGAAAAATAGAGAAATTTTATATCCTGCTTATTTGGAACACAAGTAAAAAGATATAATCAAATAATGAAGAACTTGGATTACTGAGACCATAATAGTATAGCCCTGATACTGCTCAGCCAAATATAAAACCTTTCCTTGAGCACAGAAAAACAATAAATGAAATTGCTCGTGCCCTGTGATTCTAACAGGAATTCATGTTAAAGAAAATCATCTTATGCAAAAAATGACCCATCTCCAAATAATGGCATGATTACAGTGCCCTGGATTCCAAACAATAGTCACAGTCATCAGATCCATTCCAGAAGCTGACATCCACTTTAATCAGAGATGTGAACCTAGATATGGCAGTTTTCTGTCTCTTTATCCTTTTGAGCAATTAAGATAATCTGGATGTAGGGGCTGACAGGGATGAATCCGCCTGAGTCCCTCAAGTGATTGAGTTCATCAAGTAAATGTACAGAAAAAGCTAAGCCAAAGGCTTTAGAGAAATCTCCTGTAGCTCCGCCAGGGCCAAGAACTTTCTCTAGGGGAAGATTTTTAATTACTTCATCTATTTCTGAAAGTAAAGGTGAATCAAGTAATTCCCCAGTCTTCTGCAAATCACCTAGACAACTTGGAAAGAATGAGAATTGACTGTTCATGATATTGGGTTCTAATTTCTATATCACTCCTCGTCCTATTTCTGAATAACTTGCTAAGGAGCCCTGGGCCTGTATTTGTTTTCTTCTCCTCTGGGCATCTAACTCCCATTATAGTTATGAGTTTATTGTCAGAGCTCAGCAGCCAGCATAGTAATCACTGGCTCTCATCCTCTCACTGCTGAGTGATGGATATCTCCATTTTATGGGTTATGAGTGAGCTCAAAGCCACTTGAGGTGTAGAAAAATTGGCTTATGACAGACAAAGGATTACCTTTGGCAGAGGTAATCCTCCCAGTCTGGATTGTCCCTTTCTTTCATAGACAGGTTTTCTCAGTCAACCTATTCCACCTACATTTTTACCCAACACGAGAAGTAGACTCACAAAAATAAAACAGGAGATCAGACAACAATGTTTAGAAATACTTCTCTATTTGGGGGGTAATAGGTGAGTATGAGTTAATTCAATAAATGAAACATAGATTAATAAATTCTATAGGAATAGAAACTTTTTAAACTTGGCTAATTTGGGTCATCTAATATGTTTTATCATAATTTTGGAAACTAGATCAGGTAATCTAGTTCACCAAATCTACTTCTCCTTCATCTGAGGACCCTGAAACCCTCACGTCAGAAATACTTTATTTTGCCAAGAAGAAATTCATTATGATAAGTTAGGATGAGTTTCTCAGGTAACTGTTTTAAATAAAATGACTTTGGAGAACTCATTTCAAAAAATCTTTAACTATATCATAACTAGATTACACCCATATGTAACAATATGTAACCTCAAAACACGCTGAGATGTATCTTTTAAAATTTCCCCCCTGAATAAACTAATAGTAAAATCTGTGGTTCCCCCTAATTTAATAACCTATTTTCTAAAATATAAAACAGAATTCAAGTATTTCATAGCACTCCAATAGTTTTATTTATTGTCAAACGTTGTTATTTATGTTTTTTTAAAACTTCATCTTGATTTCTTATAATTAATTGGACTTTTAAGGTTAAAATTCTCCTTACTCTTTGACTATTTTTATGATCATTATTAACAAAATTAATTGAACAGAATCCTATTTCTTAAATAAAGTTTAATGAGCCTCTTTAGATACTTGGCATTGGGCCTCCAAAATTTGTTCTGTATTTTCCAAGTTGTTTAGACAGCAACTTGATCAATATGGTAATTTTCTGGAAACTCTCTTCTTATTATAGTTGATTATTTTTAATTAACTCAAATTTAGTTGCTAATCTGTTATAATCCTTAGTGATGCCTGGCACACCCATGTCTTTTCCTAGTAAGCAGCATTGATAGTAGAATTTCTGGGCTCTGAGCTTCTCTTTAGACCTAGGAAAACACTGATTATTTGTCCCCTCATTCTGGAAGGGGGGATTGAAAGCCCTGTAGTGCATGCCTTCATAAACTTGGGAGTTTGCCCTCTAGTAAAGGCCTTGAAAATGAAGAGGTTGTAAAGTATTTTTCTGACAATGCCAATTTGTAGTTCTGGTGACCAAGGATTCTGGATTTTTCCAGATACCTCTTATTTCAAATACTCCATTCTATTGTACAGTCATATGCCTTTAATTTTGGTTCAGACAATGTGACCGTGACCATCCAATTTATCTTCAGAACACATCCCTGAAGTACGATTCCCCCGCAACCCCTCCCTCCCACGCCTCCTATAAGACACAAGCATGTGACACCTGGTAATTTGTACAAAAGCCACTAAACTGAAGGAAAAAGGAAACTCCAAAAGCGCTCTAAGTACAGTGGCCCTTCCCCATCACAGAACTGCCTTGGAACTAGCCAGTCTAGGTGCTGCATAAAAATAACGAAGTACATTCATGGAGCACTCATAAAACACTGTCCCCTTTCCTGAGCCTCACATCTCTTTGAAACAGATATTACCACCCCCATTTACAAAAGAGTATATAATTAGCTGTAAGCAATTATGTCAGGGGACCTGACTGCTCTTCCTGCTAACTGCTTTTGTGCCACCCCATGTTTTTTCTGGATTATACCTTTTTGGGCAATGGTTAGTTACACCCCTCCTCTCATGGAGCATGAGAATTGCCTTAATAGTGGCCCAGAGTCTGCCTAGCACTTCATTCACAAAAACAGTTCAAATACACATTTGATCTTGTTTTGAATTTCCTGGGAGCTAAGTGTTTCGCACTGTTTTTCACATGGAAAAGCTTATTAGAATTTCTCCTTAGACACTGTTCCCTTCCCCCAGAGCTTCAAACTCCAAGCCCCTGCTAACATCTTCTTTCCCACCCCCTCCTACTCCCCCCACCGCAAACTCCCCATGTTGTCTTTCCATTGTCTTTCTCTCTCCCTCTCTTTTCCTCCCCATTGCTGAAGGTTTTTCCACCCAGGAACCAGCCAGTGGACCCTGCAGGATACCTGGGGCAGCTGCTCCCCCCTCCGCCCTCTCCTCACACTCCCTCTTACAGAAGGAAGGCCCTGGGGACCTTGGGGAAGTGTTGCTCTTTTCTCACCCTTACAGATTTTCTCTAGACAGTCTGTTCGGAATCCCACCCCAATAGCAGAAATTTGGAGGAGGGAAAAGGGAGAGGAAATTTAACATTTGAGGAGTATTTTACCCCATGCCCCAGGGGACAGTGTGGTCTAGTAAGAGCACTATAAGATTTAAATTAATGTTGATCCAATCTAGCCACCTACCAGTTATGTGATCTGAGGCATGTTCTTTGTTCTCTCTTCTGTCTGTCTCAGGACACATAGACTGTTGGCAGGAATTAAAGGAGATGCTGTGTGTTATGTGCCTCGGATGTATGTACTCAGTAAAGTGTATTTTGCAGAAGAGGAAACTGTGGCAGCACCTGTGGCTGAAAGGAGTAGGGCACCAGCCCCATATGCCGGAGGTGGAGGGTTCAAACCCAGCCCTGGACAAAAAAAAAAAAAGAAGAGGAAACCAAGTTATTCAGAGATTAAATACTTGACCTAGGGTACAAAGCTAGCAAATAACAGAGGCCAACGAGATAACTCAGTCCCTAACAAGGGCCCAGGAAAAACATGTGTCCACATTAAGTTCACTTGGTGCAGTGCATGTTCCAAAGTGAAATTCTGAAAGGGAGATTTAATTCTGGCCAACGGTCTACCCTTCTGCAACCTCACCGAGATGTTTTTAATTGGGGTTTAAACTAGTGAATGGTTCACCAGTTTTATTACTCCTCAGTCTTACTTCTGTTCTCCCTTCTGCCATATGACAACGAAGCACACACCCTCACATTGGAGAGAACAACTAAGTTAAGTATTATTTTCTTGTCACAGTTGGACAACTTTAAAAATAATTAAAACAAGCTTTCACTTCAACTGAAAAGAAATCAGTCCTTTCATCGGATGCGATGGGGACAAGCAGGGCTCCTAGAATTTCCTTCATACCTAAAACAAGGTCAAAATATAAAGTATTCTTCTATGACTTAACTGTCTTCAAATATATTTATTGGTGCTTTGTGTCTTGTTTCTCACACTCTATTTGTACATCTCAAGCCTCAAAATGCATTGCATGTTCTTATCAGAATCCAGCCAGCAATTATTTCATGCAGATTATTCCTTGCAACACTCACTGACATTTGCAGTCTGTGTAACCACAAAGCAAGACAATTTTGACCAAGACACAGATTTTTCAGAAGCAACTTCAAATTCATTGGCCTCTTCTATTGAATGTGCTCCCACCAACATGCCAAGATTTTGATCAACAAAACGGAGTCGGCCTTATGCAAACTTCAAAGTAGGTAGCGTTTGGCTTCAATGTCATTAACTCTCTCCCTCCGACAGAATCACACTAGCTGGAAGTTTTATTATTTTCATATTTGATTGCAAATCTCTCCTTAACCTTTGAATTCAATGTGCAATAGCACATTTAGACATTATCATTGTTCGGGAACATTCATCATGAGATCATACTCCATTCTGGGCCATTGGACTTTTAAAAGAGGACGAAAAAGGGCTGGCAAGGTGGCTCATGCCTGTGATCCTAGCTCTCTGGGAGGCTGAGAGGGGTGGATTGCTTGAGCTCAGGAGTTCAACATCAGCCTGAGCAAGACTGAGATCCCTTCTCCACTAAAAATAGAAAAAACTAGCTGGGCATGGTGGTGCACATCCATAGTCCCAGCTACTTGGGAGGCTGAGGCAAGAAGATTGCTCAAGCCCAAGAATTTGAATTTGCTGTAAGCTATGATACCATGGAACTCTGCCTAGGGTAACAGAGTGAGACTGTCTCAAAAAAAAAAAAAAAAAGACAAGGGACACTAAAAAGGTCTATGTTAACGCAAATAATAGTCAGGACTAAAAGAGACTAAGTATTTTGAAAACATTAAGGTTTAAAATGATTTTTACATAGATTGTATTTTCCCTGGATATTCATATGTAGATAATGTTATTATTATTCCTTTTCCTCTTTTTTCAAAACAAGGATATTGAGGTCCCAGAGATGAAATGAGTTGTTCATGTAGTCAAATAGCTCAAACACAGACCTCTCACCTCAAAAACCATACTTTTCTCCCTGTCTCCTGCCCAGCCTGCCCTCTCATAAAACGAATGCAATTCCAGGCCCCAATGGGTGAGGCACAGAGAAGCTTGAGAACTAGATAATTAACAAATTGATTCAAATGTAGTGGGAAATTGTGTAATTATCACCCATGGTGTATCCATCCAAGAGTAACTTCATTACACTCAAATTTGAATGTAACTGCCTCCTTGCCTTTTCTTCATTGTGACAATGGGGCCCATTCCCCGTCAATGGGGAACAAATCTTGCTTTGTAAGCTGTACCTCTCTCTTACTCTGCAAACCTATCTTTTGTCAATAAACTCTGCTTCATGCCCTACTTTGGGGTATCCGGCCATTTTTCTACCAACAATACTCCAAGATCTGACAGCTCAGGCAGCTGCCTGAAACCCAGCATTTTAGATTTCCAAGCAGCAGCTGGTACTCCTCAAAGTTGTATATAAAATCCCAAAACTGCTTTCCACAGGGCCTGCAGTTACCAGGGCAGGGCCCAGCTTAATGTGCAAGTTATTAACAGTTAATAACTTCCTTTTCCTGCAAAAAAAAATATCTGAAAGTAACAAGACTTGAGACCCATAGGATTCTACCAGAGGGATGTAAAAGGTAAAAGATAATGTGTACGTTGAAATTTCTCCAGGGAGAAATTATTGGCTGACCAGGTTCTAGGTCTATTTGGAAGAAATAAAAAGGTGACATATTAAAGTAAAATCTACTCTCTGATAGATTTATTTGGCATGTACCTGCATCCTTCTACCCAAAGATCTTCACAGTGAACACAGTGATAATATGTCCTTCCAGTAGGTTTTTGGTCTTAAAATGCTATCACATTATGCATATTGCTTTATATTCAATTTTTGCCACATAGTATTGAGTACCTTTTCACTTATAGAAGTTTGTGCTAAATTGGTTGAATATATAGCCTAAATTTTTCATAACTTCCTCTATTCATGCTCTTCAGTTACAGCCTCACACACCGACCCTGAGCTTGGCCATGGGACTTGCTCAGGCCAGTGGCACTTGTAGCAAAATTGAAACCAACATTGGAATCCCTGGGAGAAGCACATTTCCCTTTCTGCCCTCTTGCACTCCTAAGATATCCATGAGAATGTGGCCAGGCTAGCCTGCTGGGGATGATAGGTACATGGCCCAGACACCCTTTCATCTCGGCTGATAGCCAACAGCCATCGTATGGAAGAATGAGCCCATGGATTGGGAACCTGTGACCTTCCTGGTCCTTATTTATGTACAATGTTTTGACTGAATCCAACTTTTACATAACAGATCCTTTTATTAAAAGGGGAGCAGCAGAGAATGAGAAAGATTTTCTTGTTTCTATTGGTGCTCGCAAAATAATGATCTTGTACTGAGAAGGCCTCAGGTTCCCCATTCCTCAGCCAGTCCCAAGTTAACAGAATTTCCCAGAAGACTCACATACAGACTCTGAGAGACCATTGTTGCTTCAAGCAAGTAGGTTTTGGAGTTGCTTACTATGAAGCAATAGTTTACTGACACAGTATCCTGTAGTAGACACACACACACACACACTTAGATGCACATATTTGCCAAATTTAGTCTTGACCCCCTATTATTCTATACATATCAAGCACAGTAATAGTCATAAAATAAAAATCAAATCATATTATTTACCTGCTTAAAACATATCAATGGCTTCCTCATTGATTTGAAATAAAATCCCCCCATTCAGCAGAACCCTTGACACCAGTCCCACCTCAGTTTCTGGCTCCTTCTCTCGTGTCGTACAGTCCCGTTGGGCCAGCCTTTTGTAAACAGCCCCTTCCTCCACTTCAGAGCTTGGGCAAAGGCTACGCACTTGGAATGCCCCCCACATGCAACTGAGAACCCTACAGCCTGATTCAACACATCATCTACTCAAAAGAACCTGAACACAACTGCCTAGAGGCCCCGAGACCTCTAGTTATTTTTCTTCTTAGATACTTTATTATTTTTCTCTTAGCATTTGTCCCAGTAATAATCACCTTCTCTAATTTACTGCTTACTTGTTTCTTATCTATAGAAGCAATGATATCAAGGGCCATGTTGGTTCTGTTTATCATGATAACCCCAATACCTGTCTCAATATGTTTAAACCTGTGGGCTCAAAAATTTGAGTATAATGTATGAAAATTTATCAAATTAATTTATCAATTAATCAAATCAATTCCCTATTTTGAGCATTTAGTTTTTAATAAGTGTATTTGCCACATATACTAAGTATTTATCAAAAGATTTTAAAAACTTATAAGAAAAAAGATGAAATCCAAAAGAAAATCAGATAAGAACATGAGTAGGTAATATCACTTATAAAATAAAAAATACAGGTCAGGCCTGGTGGTTCAATCCTGGCTACAATCCCAACACTTTGTGGGGCTGGGGTGGGAAGATCCCCTGAGGCCAAGAGTTCAAATCTAGAGACTAAGCAATAGAGCAAGGCTCTATCTCTGCCCCAAATAGAAAAA
The DNA here is from genome assembly GCA_963574575.1 of Galagoides demidoff. NCBI lineage: Eukaryota > Metazoa > Chordata > Mammalia > Primates > Galagidae > Galagoides > Galagoides demidoff. Next base: position 33,007 of record CAUYQV010064289.1, read on the forward strand.
TCAGCTGGGTGTGGTGGTGCAAACCTCTAGTCCAAGCCGCTCAGGGAGCTGAGTTATAAGGCTTAGTTAAGGCCCAGGATTTGTGGTTACAATGAGCTATGATCTCCCCACTGTACTCCAGCCTGAGTGACAGAGTAAAACTCTGCCTCTATAAGAATAAAATAAGATAAAATAGATTAGAAATTTTAAAAAAGAAATGTATACAACTGAACACGTGTAAATCAGTGTGCTACTTTATTAGAAACACGGATTAAAACATTTCATAAAGCGTTATATACCTTTGATAATACTTTGAAAAAAATAAAAACCGGTGTTACAGCAATTCAAGACACTCACATGTAAGCTTTCTGGAGGTTTTATGGACACGAATATCAAATGTATTAAAATTATGCAATCTTTTTATCTTGCAATTCCACTGAGGAAATAGTACTGGCAGGTTACTACCATTGTAAACACTCCCCGTGCCTGTGGAGTGACACATGAAAGTCTACCCTGCCCTGCACTGGTGATACACTGGCCAACAGATGATGACACACGAAGGACAGGGTGGCAGACCTTCTACCTGTATATTTCTTTATTTATCAGGAATCTTGTTGTTGTTGTTCCCCAGGGCACTGCTAAGCCTCCTATTTATACTTTGTAGGGGAAAAAAAAAGAGTTCCATTGCCCTGTTAATGATTACCCATTTCTCATAGTCTCCTAAAAAAACAAGTCACTGGAATCATATTGGAAATTGGCATTTAAAAGTGGTATAATGAAGGCATGCTTGGTGACACATATCTGCAGTTTCACCTACTGGGAAGGCTAAAGCAGGAGGATCACTTGAAGCCAAAAGTTTGAAGCAGCGATGAACTGTGATTGCACCTGTGAATAGCCATAAAACTCCAGCTTGGGCAATATAGCAAGACCCTGCCCTAAAGAGAAAAATAATAATATTATACATGAAATTGCTTTATACATTCCCCCTGGTAGTTTTACCAACGTTTGTGTGGTTAATCCTCACTCTGGACTCTTAATGTCTCCTTTCAAGGACTCCCTCTACTCAAATATTGTTAGACCCTGAGATTTTGTTCTTGGCCTTTGTTTGTTTTCGTATTATAAATTATTCCAAAGCTGATTTTATCTATTGTGATATCTCCAAGTATCACTTAGTACTGATGGCTCCCAGTTTTTGTCACTGTGTGTCTTTGTTCTGATGCTCTTCTTTCTTCCAGGCATACATACGGTCAGATGGTGCTTCCTGACTCCTTTTGAGTTGCACCTGGCTTGTGACTGGCTTTGACCAGTAGAACTTTAGCCAGAAGAGACATATCTGACTTCCAGGCAGAAGTCTCCAAAAGGCAGTGTCAATTTTACACAGTTCTCTCCCTCTCTCCCTTTGCCTATGGAGGAACCCCAGGTAACAATGAGCTATGATCACCCCATTGGAACCCTCCATAGGCAAAGGCTCCTTCATTTGATGTCTGAGAGTGTACAGGAATTGTAACATGAACAGGATATAAAACTGTGTTTTCAAGACACTAAGAAGTTAGGCATGTTTGTTACCAAGCTAGACTGTTGGGCTCACACTGCCTCACGGCTAATTTTGTTTGACCCCCAAATCTCATCATCTTCCACATTTGTTAATGACATTGCTATTCAAATAGTTGTCCTAGGGTCCATATTAGTTTTTCTTTATCACACCCACATCTAATCAATTATAGAATCTATTCATGCTAGCTGCTAAATATCATCCTATAACCTCCACATTCAGTTTTAACTGATGCTGCCATAGCTATTACAAACCCACCCAAGTTAGCTTCCAGAGCTTTAGTTTGCCCCCCTTCCAGTCAGTCCTCCAAATGAATGCCACAATTAAGCTTCCTAAAACGTAAAGCTCATCATATCACTTCCCTATCAAATATGAGTCAAAGATTTTTTTTTAACTCCAGATTAAGTCCAAAGATGTACAAAACTCTTTAAGCTACTATCTCTGTTTACCTTTCAAGCCTTATTTCTCTCTTACACACAAACTCTAGGCTCTAACAGTACTGTACTCCTTGGATGAATACCCTTTACTGTCTCCTACTTTAGTGTTCTTTTCCATATTTTTCTCTCTATCTGCAATTATCTCCCCACCCCTGCTACCAGTTATACTGCTTACCCACTTGCCAGCTTGGAATCAGCCTTTAACGCCAGACTCAACTACCACCTCCCCTATGAAACCTCTTTGGGCTACAGCTCTCTGCCCTGTACCAAGTTAGACAACTCTTTTAGCTTATTCCCAGATAGCTCCTCAACAAGTATTTTTATGCGCTTCTATGATATTAATGAAAAAAAAAAACTAAGAAGGAGAGTTTGCCTGCTAACAAATACATCTCGAATATATTACAATTATTCACTTATGTATCTGTCTAGTCAACTAGACTATAAGCCAGATCATCAGGGCAAGGACCATTTCTGATTAATCTTCATACTCCATAAACTAAGCATGAACATTATTATGTTCTTTAATGTACTTGTTGACCATTTCATTGCTTTTTCTTGTCCTCATTCTCATGTTTGAACTATGTGAATTCCCTGGCACTGGAGTATTCCAACGATAATTATGTGGTTTTAGTTGCCTCTTGGAGGCTAGGTTTATTTCTCTTGAAAAGTTAGCTAAGAATGGGGAAAAAATCTGCCAATGCACGTATTAACAGGAAAATGCTTTTATCTCCATAGGGTCTAAATATGTTTTAATCATTGTTCATCATAGTATTCTCAAATCAAAGTTGAAATCTAAAAACTATAAGTTGTTTTTAAATTGCAACTAGTGAAACTATTTTTAAGACTAGAATAAAATTCATTTGGAGTAGTTAACCTCCTATATATCATGATTTACCAGTGTATTATTCTCTGGGTGGAAATAATGGGTGCTATGTAGCATCCCACACCAGATGAATATAAAAATAAAGCAAAATACTCCAAATCTATAAAGTTGCTAAGAATCTCTCCATATCACCACTGATTTCAAAATGACATCCTTCCAATAAAACATGAGTGTAAGAGGAGTTAGAGATGCTGGCAGCATGCTCCAGTTAGATTAGTCTCTGTGTTTTAGATGGTGGATACATGAAGCTGTAGTCATCCAGCTTCTGCTACCTGTCATTCAGACAAGAATAGAAAGGCTAGGTGTTGGAAGAGGTAAATATTTAACTGGAAAATGCTACCGCAAATTCTCATTAGGACAAAAGACAAGATGATATGTATGTTGATTTGACAAATGGCATTCCACTGCCACAAGATTTAAAAAATTACCCCAACTGGATTCAATGGGATCCTGGACTTCTCACTTCCATTTCTCACCTGCCAGCCTTCCACAGAGGTTATCAGAAGCCATTCCGGCCACTAAATTTCTTGAGGCTGATGCAATAAAACTCCTTTTGGAATATTTTCACCAAGGTGATCCAAAACTTTAATGCAGCATATCTTAAAATGTGTTGTGATTTAAAGCATCTCAAAACTTGCCTTCCCTCCAGTAAGAGTGATAAGAAAGGAAATGCATTTGCATCACCAATTATCTGACTTGAGGCATTTTTCAGTTCTTAATATTTATTTTTTTAAAAAAGGATGGCAGGAAAAATGAACTAAAGCAGCCATTTTAAAAGAATGATAGCACATTGTGATTGAGACTAATGTCTCTTAATAAATCATTCTATTTGCTTTTAGTAGCAATTAACCACAGAGAAAATGCTAGGCAAAACCCCCTGTGTTGTGTGTGTATATGTGTATATTAAAGAAAAGTAAATCCCAGAAGAGTTAGGCTCTTAGAATCTTAGGACAGCCCATTGGAAAGAAGCACAAAATGTATTGGCCAAACGGTCTATGCAAAGCGGATTGCTGCCTAGAAAACAAGCAGAAAACATTCACATATTTAGCAAAGTGATATTCTATGTTATTTTAAATTATGACATTATTTTTCAATATTCTATTGGGAAATAATAGTTATTTCCTTTAAATGATCTTGGATCCCCTGAGATATTTTATTTGTCAAACCCTTAATATTATCCACTTTTCTGGGTTCCAAATTGTTAAAAACTGGTGGAAGTGTGTGTTTGTGAAGGACGGTACTTGTGATTTTTCAAATGTTTCTCTGGTAATTTTATGATTCTGGTGCAGCCCCTTTGCTAATCTGACTGTCCTGCTCACAGACTCTAATCTGTGGCTGCAGCTGAGTTTTTCCATAGACTGCTGGTGAACAATGAGCTCACCATGAATTCCTACCTGGGAGAATGAAACGTGAATGAGAATTCGAATAGCCATAGAGAGCTACAGTAATAGTCTGCATTTTTGGAAGACTGCTAAATTCAATCATATAGTAAAATACCACTCTGAAAATCAAACCACACAAGAGGTAGACGATTCCACTATAAGGTAAACAGTAAAACTCACTTCCCATTAGAAAACGTGAGGTCTTTGATTTTGAGATATGCAGACCTGTGTATACCAAAATTATATGGATAAAACCATCCTCTTCTCACTTTGTTTGGCCTATCTAGGTAACTTGGAAACATTGATAGGAAAAATTTAAAACATTTCTACTGCTGAACTTTGTCAAGTCCAATTCTAACTGATTTTTTTAGCTATTTTATTTTAACAGTTTTGTGATACTTATTTTGTCTTACCAAGTAGGTTTAGCAATAAAAGTAACATGAATAATCAATGTAGGAAAAGATTCAGAATAAGTCTCCGGTGTGTCTCCCTGTCTCACAAGGGAGGCATTCACGTCTGCTATTTTGCTGACAATGATGTTGTAGTATAAGCAACCTCAGAAAACAGAGATAGTGTCCTCCCCTAGAGCAAAACACAGGCATGCTTACTGCCTATTACAAAATATTCGAGTTGCTTAAACTCAGCTCCATTCTTTAAATGAAACTCATTGTGTACACAGAGATCAGTTTGACACTCTAGGGCAGGTGTCCCCAAACTATGGCCCACGGGCCACGTGCAGCCTGCCTAGGACATTTATCTGGCCCGTGGGTATTTTTGCTGCCACTGCCTGTCCTGCTTAGCAGCCAACTTATCCTGGGGCCCGCAGTCTGGCCCTCCAACCATCTGAGGGACAGTGAACTGGCCCCCTGTTTAAAACGTTTGAGGACCCCTGCTCTAAGGCTTAGAGAACCCAGCTCAGAAATAAGGATACTCTGGATACTATAAATGCTGTTTCAGTAATAAACTGTCCTTTGTCCCTGACCCAGGAGGTGCATGTCTTCCACAAGCATTCATAAAATGTCAGGCAAACTTACTGGCTCACAAGTAGGGTAAAATCTCAGACTCCATATTTCTAGGCAATCAGATGTATCCCATTGAGGATGGGTCTCAAATATCTAGTAAGACTCAGAATGGGTGAGTGATGAACCTGTCAGTGTGTCAAGGATGACCTAAAACAGAGGTCAGCAAACAGTTTTTTTAAAGGGTAAGATCGTAAATATTTTAGCCTTTGCAGGCTAAACATTCTTGGTTGCAACTACTCAACTCTGTTGGTACATTATAAAAGGACCTATAGACTTAAGACTTTCAATACAAATGAATGATCATGACTGTGTTCCTATAAAACTTTATTTATGGACACTGAAATTTGAATTTTATAGAATTCCATATATCATGGAATTTTATCTTTTTAAATTTTTCCAACCATTAAAAAAATGTTAAAGCCACAATTAGGATGTACAAAAACAGGTGTCAGGCTGGATTGGGCCCATGAACCCAATGCCAGGATTAGAAATACACTGCCCAAAAGATAAATAAATAAATAACCCTATTCCCTATCATTTTTTTGTTCTTCCTGGTGCAACTGATCTGAAAGGAGCACAGGCAAGTGGTAACTCTGGGACCAACAATGTTTTTCTGTGCAGAATGTAAAAATTTTCTGTCTTCGGTCCTCCATTTTCCAACCTCAGATTCTTAAGATGCTCAGTTTACCTGCTGTCCTGTTGTCCAGCGTATGATACATATGTGCTGAGGAAAGGTAACACTGCAGAAACACTTGCACTTAACTTTTAGACTTCCTTTAAGTAGTAAGGATTTTAATTATCTTTGCATTATTTTCACATGTATTCTTTTTTTTCAGAATTAAAAAGGCTAAATTTAATGACAATAACAAGGTCTAACATAAGGACTGAGAACAAAAACCTCATAAAGAACGAATGAAGATAAATACATTCAGAAAAGAAATCAGACGATTGCTGTGATGAAATATTAAGCAATAACAATAATAGTAAGAATATGGGGGAAAGGGTTAGGGAGGGGAGGGGAGGATGGGTGAAGGGAGGGTGATTGGCAGGATCACGCCTATGATTTATCCTCTAACGGTACATGTGAATCTTTCTAAATGTTGAATATAAATGTCTTAACACAACAATTATGAGAATGACATGATGCCTATGTTGGCCAATTGGACTGGATGAAAGTATTTCAAATTGTATATGGAAACAACACACTGTATCCCATGATAGAATTAATGTGCACAAATATGATTTAATAAAATTTAAAAAAATAAAAATAGTAGTAATGCAAAGAAAGTAACATTCACATGGTCAGATACAAGTCTGTCTATTATAGAATACTTTGATCAGTTAACTTCTTCTTATTTTGTTCTTTATTTATTTGTTGACTCACAGTCTTATTCAGTCGCCCTGAGGTTGAATGTCACGGTGTCACAGCTCACAGCAACCTCAAACTCCTGGGCTCATGCGATCCTCTTGTCTCAGCCTCCAGAGTAACTGGGACAACAGGCTCCCACCACAATGCCCAACTAGTTTTTCTAATTTTAGTAGAGATGGGGGTCTCACTTTGCTTAGGCTGGTCTGAACTCCTGAGCTCAAGAGATCTAACAGCCTCAGCCTCCCAGAATGCTGGGATTACAGGTGCACACCACCACAACTGGCCTATTATAGAACAGAATAAAACAGAATAGAGAGCAAAACAAAATTAAACAAAAGAAAGAAAGAAAACCATGACAAATAGAAGTAAACAGGAATAATAAAGGCATTCTCGTGCCTGATAGCAAAAACCATCACAAAAACAAACTGTAAGAACTACACCTTGTACAGACACCATCTCAACCTCACACAAAAAACTCTTCTACAAGGATGTCTCACAAAACTGCCTGTCCCACCTCAGATCAGCGTCACCTCTGTTATTTACCTTTTTTAGCCAAGGTTAATCATTCCAAGACAATTAGGTTATTCCAAACTTTCTTTTTTTTCCTCTAAAAACCTCTGTCTTCTTTCCCTTCCTTGAATATGCACCAGTTCACCCTGTCACGACCCGTCAGGCCCCCATGGCCTGGGTCTCGGTCACCACAGGAAGGAACCAGGCACGAGGAGGATTAGAAGTGCACGCTTGAGGGAGGCAGGCTAGCCCTTGGGAGGCAGGCTAGCCCTTCTTTGCAGGGTAGCCCCGAGCAACCTCCACACCAGCCTTTTATTGAGACTGAACAACACAGGTGAGGGGAGAGATTAACAATGACTACATGGAGAAGGCTGGGGCTCATCGTCCACAAGGAACACCTACCTACGGACGAACGGTCTGAGGTCCACCCCTCAGCTGCAGATCATCTTGCTCAGATGTCCTCTGGCTCTTGGCATCCCCTACACACCATGCCCCTTAGATTCCCACCGCAATGTTCATTCTTGAGTACCTGCAATTTTCTTTTAGGAACTGTGCATCTGCTACTGAGGTTGACACACCGACGCTGTGGCTGTCCGAACCGAGTAATTCTATTCCTTTTCATAAAAGCAACTCAGCGAAGATGCAACTGAAGTGTGATCTCGGAAAGCGAGGGGCCCAGAAAGGCTGATAGTGACAGAATGTAGACCCACTGCATGGGGGTGGAGGGTGAACACCCCAAACCTACCTCCTCTGGGGTCCCCATGTCTTCACTCACGTCTTCTGAGCTTGTCACTGAGCATGTGCATGGATCCACCAGTAACATGGTACACCTATGGGTATACGTGGCCCAATAACTTAGGCAATTTCTTGAGCTGCAAAAAACACAATGCATTGAGCACCAAGGTGAACACATTTTATTTCTTACAACAACTGTATGCAGTAGATGAAGTAAGCAGATGCAGAATCTCATAAGGTTTTGGAGAATAAAGAGGAACTTTCAGATGAATAGCTTGTCACCAACACCAGGCACTTCCAGGAATGTGTTACCACCAAGAAGTGGAATCTGAGAGGAAGAGCTTACTGTGGAGGGTGTGGACCTGGTTCTTCAATTTTTAAACACTGTAGCACAAAAAAAAAAAGTCTTCTTAATGCCTCCCAGCTTATAGTTTAATTTTAACCACATTTTATTTATTGATCAATGTATTTTCTGTCAATTTAACCATCTGTCCATCCATTCAGTCATCCTATGTATCTATCTGTCTAGATATCTACCTATACATCTATCTATCCATCCATCCATCCATTCATCTGTCCACCCATCCATCCATTTATCCATTTATCTATCATCTATCTATATATCAATCTATCTAACTACCTAGATATCTATCTATCCATCCATCCATCTAGCTAGCTAACTATCCATCCATCTATCTATCCATTCATTGGTCCATCTACCTGTCTATCTATCCATCCGTCCATCTACCCACCCATTCATCCATTTATCCCTTCATCTATCTATCTATCCATTCATCTATCCATCCATCTATTCATCCATGTGTCCATCCATGTATCTCTCTATATGTCTGTCTATCCATCCATCTATCCATTAATTTGTCCATCTACCTGTCTATCCATCCATCTATCCATCTGTCCACTCATTCATCCATTTATCCCTTTATCTATCTATCTATCTATCTATCTATCTATCTATCTATCTATCTATCCATCTTATCTATCTATTCATTTCTTCCATCTATCTATCCATCCATCCATCTGCCCATCTGTCCACCCATTCATCCCTTCATCTATCTATCTATCTATCTATCCATCCATCTATTTATTCATGTATCCATCCATGTATCTATCTGTATGTCTGTCTATCCATCCATCTATCCATTCATTTGTCCATCTACCTGTCTGTATATCCATCCATCTATCCATCTGTCCACTCATTCATCCATTTATCTCTTCATCTATCTATCTATCCATCTTATCTATCTATCTATACATTTCTTCCATCTATTTATCTATCCATCCATCCATGTGTCCATCCATCTAGTCATCCATCTATCCATCCATGTATCTACCTATAATCTATCCACTCATCTGTCCACCTACCTATCTTTCCATCCATCCATCTGTCCACCTATTCATTAATTTATTCCTTCATCCATCTATCTATCATCTATCTATCTATCCATTCATCCATCTATCTATCTATCCATTCATCCATCTATCTATCTATCCATTCATCTATCCATCCATCTATTCATCCATGTGTCCATCCATGTATCTATCTATATGTCTGTCTATCCATCCATCTATCCATTAATTTGTCCATCTACCTGTCTATCCATCCATCTATCCATCTGTCCACTCATTCATCCATTTATCCCTTCATCTATCTATCTATCTATCTATCTATCTATCTATCCATCTTATCTATCTATTCATTTCTTCCATCTATCTATCCATCCATCCATCTGCCCATCTGTCCACCCATTCATCCATTTATCCCTTCACCTATCTATCTATCTATCCATCCATCTATTTATTCATGTGTCCATCCATGTATCTATCTATATGTCTATCTATCCATCCATCTATCCATTCATTTGTCCATCTACCTGTCTATCCATCCATCTATCCATCTGTCCACTCATTCATCCATTTATCTCTTCATCTATCTTTCTATCTATCTATCTATTTTTCTTTCTTTCTATCTATCTATCTATCTATCTATCTATCCATTTCTTCCACCTATCTACTTATCTATTCATCCATCCATGTGTCCATTGATCTAGTCATTCATCTATCCATCCATGTATCTACCTATAATCTATCCACTCATCTGTCCACCTACCTGTTTATCTATCTTTCCATCCATCCATCTGTCCACCTATTCATCCATTTATCCCTTCATCCATCTATCTATCTATCTTATCTATCTATCCATCCGTTTCTTCCATGTATCTATCTATTCATTTCTTCCATCTATCTATCTATCTATCTATCTATCTATCTATCTATCTATCTATCCATCCATCCATGTTTCCATCCATCTAGTCATCCATATATCCATCCATGTATCTATCTATCTATCTATCTATTTATCCATCCATCCATTCATCCATCTATCCACTCATCTGTCCATCTCCCTTTCTATCTATCTATCCATACATACGTCCATTTTTCCACCTGTTCATCCATTTATTCCTTCATCCATCTATCTATCATCTATCTATCCATCCATCCATCCATCCATTTGTCTACCCATTCGTCCATTTATTGCTTCATCTACCTATCTATCTGTATAAGAATCTAACTAAATATCTGTCTATCCATCCATCTATCTATGCATTCATCAGTCCATCTACCTGTCTATCTATCTATCCATCCATCTGCCCACCCATTCATCCATTTATCCCTTCACCTATCTATCCATCCATCCATGTGTCCTTCCATCTATTCATCCATCTATCCAGCCATGTATCTATCTATCTATCTATCCATCCATCTGTCCACCCATTCATCCATTTATTCCTTCATCCATCTATCTATCTATCTATCTATCTATCTATCTATCTATCTATCATCTATCTATCTATCCATCCATCCATTCATCTAGATATCCATCTATCTATTTACTTCTCCATCTATCTAACCACTCTATGTATCTATCCATGTATCTATCACCTACCTATGTCTATCTACCTGTCTATCTACATCAATTCATTTAACGACCTTGGAAAAACATGCATGAGATTCATTCACAAATTTTCTGGTAGAAAATTTCAAGTTGTTTCCAGCAGGTGGCAATCAGGAAAAAAAGGGGGTTGACACCAAGAAAAAGGATAGAAGGCCCAAAGGAGAGAGGACTTTGTTTCTCTGATAAAAGACCACCGAGTCAGACGCAGAGATTTGAGTTCCATTTATAAGTCAGAATGGCTCAGTCAGTGAGGAGCAGAGGACAAAGAAGGCTCCTAAGGGCAGAAATAAAAAAGAACCACAGAGCTTGCTTAGACGGAGATTTTTTTAACTCCTGTAACTGAATGCTTGGTCTTTCGCCCACCATCTTCACCTTTTCATCCTTGAAAGGTGACAGCCAAAGTCAATTGAAGGATGACAGGCAGCTGCCTGAGATCTGTTTCCCAGGTAGCCCTGCCTGAGGGACCCTATTTAATTGCTTTTTTCATGGGTTAGAGATGGCTCAGCCAGTCAAAATTCCAACATGCCCTGCAGTTAACGCCAAATATGAATATTATCATCTATTAAATATACCGTTTTAATAATTTAAAAATAAAATCCCATCATTAGCCAGCTCTACGAGCTAGATGCGAGCTGAGGCAATGTTCTGTCTCTGCCCAGCGTCTCTTGAAAGGGTGCATTCTTTTATGTAATGAAAATCTCTACAATATTTTCTGGGGCTAATGAGAAGCCAAGAGTTTCTTTGTACTTTTTAATATAAAAGAGAACATCTTCTACCCTTGGGAAGATAGGTAAGAGTAACGTAACTTCACGGAGTGAGGCTTCTTTTTTATTTCCTTTTCGTAGAATGATTCTTGCTGTTTGTTCTGAGGACTAATTAAATATTTAGAGCTGTCAGTGATATTAGAGATTTACTTTGCTAACATGCTTCAATGAGCCAGAAGAAAAGTGGAGGAAGCTTTGGTATCTTCTACACATTCAGAAATTAAGGCAGTCTGTTAGCATTAGAGGCATTTGTGATGTGGCCAAGTGCACTCTGATCACTGATGTCAATGAAAAAATTTCCAACACTGAGATTTGTAGTGTTCGATCCCATTTTTCTGACTGGCGATTGGGCCCCTTGGAGAGCTGCCCTTAGCAGGTCATGTTTTATTTCACTTGCTATGTACCAAGGAATGATTCTTGATTCATTTAAAAAGGGATAAGGTAAAAAGCTGTAAGAAATTCAGTTCAAAATACAGCTCCAAAAAAAAAACAGCAAAAAAAAAAATCGTGATGAAAATAATGCAATGTTCTTTTTTTAACCAAAACTTAGAAATCAGACATCTTTAACTATCTTCTTGGAAACTGATTCTAGAGAAAATATCCTGTGTTTTCTTTTTTTTTTTTTTAAGACATAGTAGTTCCAGCTCTGCGCCCGTAGCTCAGTGAGTAGAGCACCAGCCACATATACCAAAGGTGGCGGGTTCGAGGCCAGTCTGGACCTGCTAAACAACAATCACAACTGCAACCAAAAAATAGCCAGGCATTGTGGTGGGCACCTGTGGTCCCAGCTACTCAGGAGGCTGAGGCAAGAGAATCACTTAAGTCTAAGAGTTGGAGGTTTCTGTGAGCTGTGATACCACAGCACTCCACCCAGGGCGACATAGTGAGACTCTGTCTCAAAAATCAGGTACAGTCGACCCTCCATAGCTGACCCCCTCCCTGCACTGACCACCTCCTTCTGTTGACTTAATTTTCATAGAGTTGGCAGGCAGTACAGTAAGCCTCATTCCTATGTCGACCATCTCCTTGTGTTTTCCAGTCTGTTACAATCCTTCATCTGGGCAGCTTACAGGTGTTCTATTGTATATGTGAATTTATACATACAAGCATACACATGGGAGAAGAAGGATTTGCCAGCACTGTCTGACTCTTCACATTGAAATTAGCATTTTCTTTATAAGGACAACCTCCATAGGTAGTCGTCAGGGAAAAGCAAATGAAAACCACAGGCGCCATGAAAAACACTCTGGCATGGTTCTAAGCAAAAAGAGAGATAACAGCAAGTGTTGGGTAGGATGGGAGGAAATTAGAAGCCTCATAAATTGTTGGTTGGTCATTGGGTGTTATGGTGGGCACCTGTAGTCCTGAAAACTTGGGAGGCTGAGGCAAGAGAATCACTTGAGCCCCAGAGTTTGAGGTTGCTATGAGCTATGATGCCATAGCACTCTACTAAGGGTGACATAGTGAGATTCTGTCTCCAAAAATAAAAATAAATAAATAAATAAAAATAAAATAAATGGTTAAATATACAGCTACCTGTGACTCAGCCTTTCCACCACTAGGTCCGTACATGTCCCAAAGAACTGAAGACAGGTACATAGCAAAGTGTGTGTGTGTGTGTGTGTAGAAATGTTAGTAGCAGATGTTATCCACAGTAGCCAAGTGATGGAATCAGCCTAGCACCCATCATAGCACTCAGCCATCAAGAGAAATGAAATTCTGGTGTGTGATAGGACATGAACAAGTCTCAAAAGTATTACACAAAGAAGCTGAATGCAAAGACTACTTTTTTTTTTTAGACAGAGTCTCACTTTGTTCCCCTCAGTAGAGTGCTTTGGCATCATAGCTCACAGCAACCTCAAACTCTTGGGCTTAAGTGATTGTCTTGCCTCAGCCTCCCAAGTAGCTGGGGCTACAGGCCCCTGCCACAACACCTGGCTACTTTTCTGTTATTGTCGTCATTGTTGTTTAGCAGGCCCTGGCCATGTTTGAACCCACCAGCCCCAGGGCATATGGCTGTCATCCTAAGCACTGAACTACAGATGCCAAGCTACTTATGCTTTTCTTATTGATTATTTTGAGTTCTTTGTAGATTCTAGTTATGAAACCTTTATCAGATTCAAAACATGCAAATATCTTTTCCCATTCTGAAGATTATCTATTTGAACTACACATACCCTAAATGAGTGATTTCCATGGCATGTGAATTATATCTTAACAAAGCAATTTTTTAAGAGTCAACAGAAAAACAATGTACTAATAGTGGAATAAAAGTGTGTAAGTCAGCCTACCCCATGTAATGAACCTGGGTGCCAAAACCATTTCTCCACATCAGAAAGTACTACAATTCTTCCTGAGAACCAAGGAGTGTCACTACCTCCCAAATATACCAGGATGTACCATAACCATGACTGTGAACCAGAAATTTCTACAATGTATCCATGAACCAGCAAATTCCACAATCTCCCATTTATGCAGAAAATTGAAAAAACTTGCCATGTACAAAAGTTCAACCAGGTCCCTATAAACCAGGAAATGCAATAACCTTCCAAGACCCAGGAAGTTCAATTTCCATCTCTGTGAACCAGGAAGTACAACACCCTTCCAATGACCCAGGATGTTCAATTTCCATCTCTGTGAACCCAAAAGTGCTACAGTCTTTCTATGAGCCTGGAAGTGCTCCAACCTTCCAATTGACCAGTTCAATTTCCATCTCTATGAACCAAGATGTTCTACAGCCTTCCAACTGGTGGGGTGTAGGACATACCACCCTAAAATATGGCAATGGGAGATCAGAAGGTACCACCCCAAAATACACCACTTCAGCACACTGATTACGTTGAGCTGAAGGAAATTGAGAACCAGCCAACATAGGAAGGACTCTTCACTTCATCCCCATCAGGAAGGCTTTGTCTGGCATTGGCTTTCTGTGACATTTATTATGTCCAGCAGAAACTTCCAAGGTCCAGCTGTGTGAGCTATGCCAACTGATCATTGTCAGGGAGTGTTTGTTTCTTTTTCACTGCATTGATTAATGCAAGCTTACTGTGATGTGATGTATAGGGAAAAAAATAAACTGTCTTTCCTTCTATTCTCCCAGCACTCCCAATACTTCACTTCTGAAACTAGATAGGCAGGGTAAACCGTTTTTCCCTATGTACACACTCAACACTTCTGTGACCTGAAGTGTGGGATTTTTCTCATGCTGACCAATTCTCCCATATTAGCTGGTGTTTTATAATTCAGTTCAAATCTGACGCTACCTATAGTTAGCACAAATCCCCCAGGCCAAGGGCTCAGTTCCACAAGAATGCCCCAAATGCAAGGAGCTCAGTCCCAAACTTCAGACCCAAAATGCAAGGAGGAGGTCCCCAGCGTCCCCACACCTTCTGTTCAATGTGGCTACCAAATAAAAGGACCTCATGACTCCCTCATGGGTTCAACAATTTGCTGGAATGGCTCAAAGAACTCAGGGCAACAGTTTACCGACTATGGTTGATTTATTACAAAGGATATTTTATGGAACCCCAATACATATCCAGATGAAGATGTACATATGGTGATGCCTAGACAGGTCTAGAGCACAGGAGTTTCTATCTCCATGGAGTTGATACACCACCCTCCCAGTCAGTGGATGTGTGCACCTGCCCAGAAGCACTCTGAACCCTATATTTTGGTGTTATTTTTTCATGGATAGTCCATTGTCGTGAGCCAGTGTGGGGAAGGGGAAGAAATCAGAGTAGAATTGGTCGGGACTGAGAAAAATACAGCATAGGAGAAGACCCAGAGATGAAAGATGGGATCAGGAGGTCTGAATTAGCTGATGGCTGCAGCCAGCCCCAAAGCACAAAATCAGCTTTATTTTATAATATTGGTATAAGGTTGTCCAGGGGGAAGTAGCATAAGCAGAAGACATATTTCTGGTCTTACAGTATGATAGGAAGATATAAATGACTTGAATAAAGACAAATTATCTTGTTACTGGTTTCTACTGAGGTTCGTTAACATATGACAAGAAGTAAGAAGGGAAAGATCACAAGGATCTCTGCACAGTTAACTAAACAAAGAAAGAACTATGTGATTTTTGGCAAAGGGAGCATGAAGAAAGGAATATAATTGTTTGGGGAACAGAGGAGAAGCAGTTGAGGGTTCATTCCTTGAATGTTCTCCAGGCTGTGAGGGCCCTGCCGCCTCATGACCTGCCCTCGCTCTCCACACTACACCACATATTCATATCCGTTATTAACTCAATCTCCAGAAGGAACAGGGAATGGTATTGAAAGCTTCAAGCTTCTAATCATGACAGTCTTTCTGGCAACCAGCCCCCATTCTGAAGTTGGCTTATCAGAATAAAGAGTTCTGACATCACCCAGGAAGATTCCAAGGGACTTAAGAATTTTATGTCAGATGCTCCTATCACTCAGAAAATTATAAACTCTTTGTAAGCCTGCTTCAAAAACCAGGGTCAGAAACCAAACATTAGAACACAGGAGTCTCCTAGGAACACTATTCACAAGGGTTTAGGGAAAGGTGTTTCAGGAACTGGGGTCAGGAAACAATACATACAGTGGCCCTTCACTATTTCCTATCTAAAGCAGTAGGAATTCCTAAGGTAGGTGCTGTCCACTATAAGGTACATTTTTGCAATCACCTGTCTGGATAGACCAGGTGGGTGCCATTCATTCTCCCACTTGACAGGTACAGAAATTCAAGCTAACATGTTTGAGAATGTTTGCTGTGGGTGAAGTGTTGGGTCTGAGTCTAGCATTTAAAAAATGCTGGCTGTTATGGTTCCAGTGTTGCCATATTTGCAACCTGAATAACTGCTAAAGACTTAAGAGAGAAGGACAGACTACAAGATTTGTTTAGACACATTTTCCTTGCCCCATGGTTTCTTGGAGCGAGGCTCAGAATCTTATGGACAGATGATAATGATGTCCTAAGAATTCTTTTCAGAAACAGTAAAATTCCACAAATTCTGCCTCTGAGTCACATACAGATTCAGGAGAAACATGTCCCACGTGAATCTTTGGAGAGTCAGGGGCCAGCATTTCTTGGAAGCTCCCCTGTAAAGAGAAGAGATGAAATTTCACATTGGCTTGGACAAGAGAATGTGAAACATCACATTTTTAAATTCGCTTACAACCTCGTTTATGAGAATGTGATCCTTCACTTTCAGCAGCTGAGCTTTCCAAATATCATTCTGTCTACATTAGAACGAAACAGTGGTATACCTTGAAGATGAACTCTGCTCTGGATCGTTCCAAAGATGAAGAACTAGAAATACATTAGCAACCTACAGAGCTACCTGTGGCCTGTCCTAAAGCCAGCATATGGAAGAAAAAGAAATATCTTCTCTCATCGCTAGGTTCATGGCTGAGTTCCCTACAACAAAAGACAGATTCGTAAGAGAAAAACATACACATGAATGCTTTAAGACCCAAAGAAATAGGAAATTTGAGTATTTTTTAATGCTCAGCTAAGCTGAAGAGTGGGAAATTGTGGAAAATCATGACTAGGAAAAGGCAGCATCTAATGGGAATATAAATTGTGGGGACTTAGCAAGGCCTATGTGTTCCAATTCTCCTCTGTGTCCCGTATCCACAGAGATAAGGATCCTTCTTCCCTCTGGGTACTGGGAAAGCACCTCTCACCTGAGGTTCTTATGACTTGCTTTATGGGAAGCTCAGAGAACCCTTGCTAAATTTTATTACCTGCTTCAGGGGAGAAGTGCCCTCCCTGCTTTTGTTGTCTGCTCAGATGCTATGGTGCCATATTTGGGGGATAATATTTCCTGAACCCCATCACCAGCCTGGAAAAGCAAATCAAGGAAGAAAGACTTTGAGTGGAATGAAGATGAGGATTTAACAGATGGGGAAGTGGTGTGGTCAACTGCCCCACTCCTGGAGACTTTCCACCAAAGAATGTTTTACTGTTTTTCTGGTAACGCACATCGGGGAAGCCCTCATCTGCTCCCTAAGGGAAATTTAGCTCATTATTAGTCTGTGGCCTCTCCTGAATCCCCCTCTTTCTGATCGTGGCCATACTTAACAAAGAAGAGACCCCTTCTTCCCTTGGGGCTGTGTAGAGCAGCTGACCAGGACCCTGTGGCAGGGTGGAGTGTTGGTCAGCATTAGGTGGAAAGAGAGTGTTTCTTAGTCTGTTTTATGTTGCTTATAAATGAATAAAATAGAATGGGTAATCTATGTTTTTTAAAAAACCGTTTTCAAACTCATGGTTCTAGGGGCTGGGAAGTCCAAGAATGGGTAGCTACATCTGGTGAGGGTCTTCTGCTGCTTCCTAACATGACCTGAAAGTGGGAAGGGGAGAGAAGGCATGCAAGTGACAAAAAGGGACAAATGCCTGAGATAATTCACTCATTCCATGAGACAGATGTTAATTCCTCTTAAAAGCCTCACCTTCCTAAGCCATCCCAATGGCAATCACATTTTATCATGCGCTTCCTGTGGCCACCATGACACATTATTACAAATTGGTGGCTTGGAAGAACAGAAACGTACCCTCTCTGAGACCAGAAGTGTGAAATCAAGGTGTTGGCTGGGCTGGTTTCTTCTGAAGGCTCAAAAAAGGTAAAATCTGTTTCAAGAGATTTTGCTCTAGACCCTTCTAGGCATCACCATATGTATATATCTTCTAAGCCTTTCTCAAACTTCTGATGCCTTCAGTGAAGAATCTGTTCATAATTTGAGGGGCTAGCCAGCACCCATTCGCCTACCATTTCCTTCCACATGACTGGAATAATACCATTACGCCCCATTGAGAGAAATCACCGTTATGGAATCAGTGTTTTTATACACAGCAGAAAACATTTTACCAAAGCTAGGTGTTGACCAGAGACATCTATTTTGCATCAAGAGAGTTCCAACCCAACAAAAGAAATGAGGCATTTTTAATTTAATTTAACTTAATTTTAATTTTTTGAGACAGAGTCTCACTACATCCCCCTGGGTAGAACGCCGTGGCCTCACAGCTCAAAATAACCTCAAGCCCAAGTGATTCTCTTGCCTCAGCCTCCCAAGTAGCTGGGACTACAGGTACCCACCACAATGCCCAGCTATTTTTTTTTGTTGTAGTTGTCATTGTTGTATGGAAGCCTGGGCTGGGTGTGAACCTGCTGGCTCTGGTGTATGTGGCTGGCACGCTAGCTACTGAGCTACAGGTGCTGAGCCTCCAGCACCATTTAAATGTCCACACAGCCTAGTTCCCATAAGTATGTCTGTGTCTCCCAATCACAAACAAACAGGCAAGCATACCCTTCTTTTGAACACAGAATTAATATAACTCTTTCTGTTCAGCTGCTCAAAGCAGCTTGCTGTACAGAGAGCAATTGCCATTTCTCTTAATTCCTACACGGAAGACTCAAGTAAGTCTGCGACAAATATTCTCAATAAAATCAGAATATCTCAGGACTACGGGGTGGGCACCTATGCAGTATGCACCAAAACGTGTTCTTTCTTTTTTTCTCCCCTCAATATCCTGCACAAAACACTTAGTTATAGCCAGAAAAACAGAACATGGACTTGATACCCTTGTTTCATGATGGAGCCCGTAGGAATTTGTCCCTTAAGAGAGATGACAGTGTCTGAAAAAAATGAGGAATACATGACCCTAAAATATGCCTCTGGCACCAAGGTTAATTCGCGCTAATTATTTTCAGAAAACAGCAGACGCAGGAGAGGCTTCAAAAATAGAGCTGAATTACATTTGTTGTAAGGAATTTACGTCAATAAAGGGAATTTGCATTGGTAAGGATGTCCCCCTCTCTGCACCAGGAAGAGAAGGACTCAGAAATCATAGCGGCTCTTACAGAACTGTATAAAATACACCCCACGAACCCTGTCTCCCTCAGCCTGATTTTTCTGGTAACCTTCCCATATTTCTTCCCCTCAGTGAATCCTTTGTTTCAGCTAGAAATGTTGCTGAAACCTGAAATGTAACTCCCTCTTAGAATCTTAATGACCACAGAGAGACTGAATTGATGGCCACAGTAGCCTTCAGGAACTAACTTTAGCTGTCACAATGAGGATACCCCCAAATGCTACTTTATAATCATAGTCATAAGTGCTACCCTAATGATCCTTTAAACACCAGTGAGTTTATTTATCCCTCATGAAAACTTTTTTTTTTTTTTGAGGCAGAGTCTTACTATGTCGCCCTGGGTAGACTGCCGTGGTGTCATAGCTCCCAGGCTCAAACTCCTGGGCTCAAGCAATTCTCTTGCCTCAGCCTCCCAAGTAGCTGGGACTACAAGTGCCCACCACAACACCTGGCTGTTTTTTGATGCAGTTGTCATTGTTGTTTAGCAGGCCGGGGCCGGGTTCAAACCCACCAGTCTCCGTTTGTGTGGCTGCTGCTGTAACCACTGTGCTACAGGCACCGAGACATGAAAACACTTCTTGAAAAATAAGTTAGCAGGTTCTGTTCCAGTCATCAGAGAAGCAGCATGCTGAAAAAGGTTTTTAAAAAATGTTTAGGGCGGAGCCTGTGGCTCAGAGGAGTAGGGCGCTGGCCCCATATGCCGGAGGTGGTGGGTTCAAACCCTGCCCCAGCCAAAAACTGCAAAAAAAAATTTAAGGTTTTTAAGTTGTTTACGATTTCTGCCATTGGGCTGTAATTAGCGCTGAGCCCCGTTTGATTAGAAACTTGCTAACATCAAAAGTAGGCAAGAAGTGAGATCTTTCGGCTGTGAGT
This sequence comes from Galagoides demidoff, assembly GCA_963574575.1. Lineage (NCBI taxonomy): Eukaryota > Metazoa > Chordata > Mammalia > Primates > Galagidae > Galagoides > Galagoides demidoff. Next base: position 53,326 of record CAUYQV010064289.1, read on the forward strand.
GGAAGGTGCCCTCTCTCTGTAGATGTCTCTCCCTGCCCCCTCATTCTCTTCCTCCCTTTCTATTTCTCCTTCATGTCACTCCTCTTCCCCTTTATTTCTATCTCTTTCTCTCTCTCTTTCTCCCCCTCCTTCCCTCTCTTACCTTCCCTCCCTCCGACTCCTCCACCACCACCAAAGAGCATCCTTACCTGTAAAACCTTAAACATGGAACATTCTCCCAGAGGGACCAACCTACAAACCTCTACAGCCTGCAGTCCGCACGCCTTTCTGGGTGCTCTTCTCAGACCTGAAGAGAACAGCAGGAGGTGGGGGTGCATGGGGTCCATGTGCCGGGACACAGGTGTGCACACACCTGCCTTCCGTCTTCCCAGCAGCCAACGCGGCCACAGCTGGTGCTGAGAACCTGAGTGGCAGGTGCCTGTGGCCTTTACAGCCAGCAGGTGGCGCAATCAGCTAAGTATGAAGATAAGCGGCGTCTTCCCAAGCCAGCCCCACAAAACACCAACACAACACACACCTCAGCAGGCGTATCACACAGAATACGAAATTCTTTTCAATAGTGAGGAGTTTGACGCTTTAAACTTGCACATTTAAGATCTGGGATCACTTCTGAGGTTTATCTTACAAGGG